>SJXQ01006759.1:0-13220 GCA_006408695.1 Aepyceros melampus | reverse complement strand
ACCGAGGATGAAATGGATGGATGGCATCACTGACTCGATGGATGCGAGTCTGAGTGAACTCTGGGAGTTGGTATAGACAGGAAGGCCTGGCGTGCTGCGATTCATGGGGTCACAAAGAGTCAGACACGACTGAGCGACTGAACTGAACTGAATAATTAGTTATATTGAGCATATTTTAATATGCTTGTTGGCCATCTACATATCTTATTTGGAAAAAAATCTATTTAGATCTTCTGCCCATTTTTGATTGAGTTATTTTTTTTATGTTGAGCTATATGAGCTGTTTATATATTATATATTTTATAAATTAATCTCTTCTTGGTGGCATTGTTTGCAAATATTTTCTCCTACTGCATAGGTTATCTTTTTGTCTTATTTATGGTTTCCTTTGCTGTATAAAAAGCTTTTAAGTTTAATTAGGTTCCATGTGTTTATTTTTGCTTTTATTTCCATTCCTTTAGGAGAATTGGTGATGGACAGGGAAGCCTGGCATGCTGCGATTCATGAGGTCGCAAAGAGTCGGACACGACTGAGCGACTGAACTTAGGAGACATCCAAAAAAAAACCATTACAATTTATGTCAGTGAGTATTCTGCCTATGTTTTGCTTTATGAGTTTTGTCATATCTGGTCTTACATTTAGTTCTTTAATCCATTTCAAGTTTATTCTTGTGTGTTGTCTTAAAGAATGTTCTAATCTCATTCTTTTACAGATAGCTTTCTAATTTGTTGGAGAGACTGTCTTTTCTCCATTGTATATTCTCGCCTCCTTTGTCATAGATGAACTGACTACCAGTGCGTGGGTCTATTTCTAGGCTTTCTATCCTATTCCACCTATTCATGTGTATGTTTTTGTGCTAGTACCATACATTTTGGTTACTATAGTTTTGTAGTATAGTGTGAAATCAGGACATGTGATTCCTCCAGCTCTGTCCTTCTTTCTCAAGATAGTTTTGGCTACTTTGCATCTTTTGTTTTTCTATACCAATTAAAAAAAATCATTCTGGTTCTGTGGGAAAAGCCATTGGTGATTTGATAGAGATTGCATTGAACCCGTAGATTGCCTTGGGTAGTATGGTCACTTTAACACTATTGATTCATCCAATCCAGAACATGGTACGTCTTTCCATCTGTTTGTGTTGTCTTCAGTTTCTTTCTTTCATCAGTGTCTTATAGTTTTTGGACATGTGATTCCTCCAGCTCTGTCCTTCTTTCTCAAGATAGTTTTGGCTACTTTGCATCTTTTGTTTTTCTATACCAATTAAAAAAAATCATTCTGGTTCTGTGGGAAAAGCCATTGGTGATTTGATAGAGATTGCATTGAACCCGTAGATTGCCTTGGGTAGTATGGTCACTTTAACACTATTGATTCATCCAATCCAGAACATGGTACATCTTTCCATCTGTTTGTGTTGTCTTCAGTTTCTTTCTTTCATCAGTGTCTTATAGTTTTTGGAGTATAGGTCTTTTCCCTCCTTGAAGTGAAGTGAAGTCGCTCAGTCATGTCTGACTCTTTGTGACCCTATGGACTGTAACCTGCCAGGCTCCTCTTAATCCTAGGTATTTTACTCTTTAGATGTGATGGTAAGTGGAATTGTTCCTTTCTTTTCTCTTTCTGATCTTTCATTGCTAGTGTATAGAAATGCAAGAGATTTCTGTGTATTAATTTTGTATCTAGCAACTTTACTGAATTCATTGATGAACTCTAGTAATTTTCTAGTAGTGTCTTTAGGACTTTTCTAAGTTCTAACCATCATGTCATCTGCAAACAATGACAGTTTTACTTCTTTTCCAATTTGGATTCCTTTTATTTACTCTTCTTTAATTGTCATGACGAGGACTTCCAGAAATATGTTGAATAAAAGCTGGGAGACCACTGATCATATGATCTAGTGGTTCCACTTCTGGAAATACATCCAAAGGAAATGAAAATGTAATTCTAAAAGATATATGCATCCTGATGTTCAGAGAAACATTATTTACAATAGCTAAGACATGATAGCGGTTTCCCTGGTGGCTCAGATAAGATATCTGCCTGCAATGCGAAACACAGTTTTGATCCCTGGGTCAAGAAGATCCCCTGCAGAGGGGAATGGCTACCTACTCCAACAGTCTTTCCTGGAGAATTCCATGGACAGAGGATCCTGGGGCTCTACAGTCCATAAGGTCACAAAGAGTCAGACGTGATAAGAATCGAAATGTCCACTGACAGATGAATGGATAAAGAAGTTATGAAGTTATATATATATATATATCTTATGTATGTATGTGCATGATGGAATATTTATTCACCCATTAAAAAAAGGAAATCCTGCCATTTGCAGCAACATGGATGGACCTTGAGAGCATTTATGCTAAGTAAAATAATTCAGACAAAGAAAGACAAATACTGTTCTATCTATTTATATGTAGAACAAAAAACAAAAACCAAATTCATAGTAAGAGAGCTCATATCTGTGGTGGGGGGTAACTGGATGTTAGCAGTCAAGGTACTAACTTTCAGTTATAAGATAGGTAAGTACTAGGGACATAATACTTAGGACAATTGCACTCATTTCCATGCTAGTAAGGTCATGGTTAAAATCTTGCATGCTTGGGTTCAGCATTATATAAACCAAGGACTTCCAGATGTCCAAGCATGCTAGGTTTAGAAAAGGAAGAGGAACCAGAGATCAAACTGCCAACATTCACTGAATCATAGAGAAAGCAAGAATATTTCAGAAAAATATCTACCTCTATTTCATTGACTTCTCTAAAGCCTTTGACTGTGTGGATCATAATAAACTGTGGAAAGCTCTTAAAGAAATGGGCATACCAGACCATCGCACCTGTCTCCTGAGAAACTTGTGGGTCAAGAAGCAACAGTTAGAACCCTGTATGGAACAACTGATTGGCTCATGATTGAGAGGGGAATACAACAGGGCTGTCTGCTCTCATCCTGTTTGTTTAACCTATGTGTGGAACATATCATGAGAAATGCCAGGCTGGATGAATTACAAGCTGGAATCAAGATAGGCGGGAGAAACATCAACAACCTCAGATACATGGATGATACTATTCTAATGGCAGAAAGCGAAGAGGAACTAAAGAGCCTCTTGATGAGGGTGAGGGTGAAGGAGGAGAGTGAAAGAGCTAGCTTCAAACTAGAAAAAAAAAAAAAAAGATCACAGCATCCAGCCCCATTACTTCATGGCAGATAGAGGGGGAAAAGGTGGAAATAGTGACAGATTTACTCTCTTGGGCTCTAAGAGCACTGCAGATGGTGACTGCGGCCATGAAATCAAGAGACGATTACTTTTTGGTAGGAAAGCTACGACAAATGTAGACAGTGTGTTAACAAAGAGACATTGTCAACAAAGGTTTGTATAGTCAAGGCTATGGTCTTCCCAGTGGTCACATATGATTGTGAGAGCTGGACCATAAGGAAGGTAGAATGTCAAAGAATCAATGCCTTCAAACTGTCATGTTGGAGAAGACTCCTGAAAGTCGCTTGCACAGCAAGGAGATCAAACCAGTCAATCTTAAGGGAAATCAACCCTAAATAATCACTGGAAGCACTGAAGCTGAAGCTCCAATATTTTGTCATCTGATGTGAAAAGTCTCTGATGCTGGGAAAGATTGAGGGCAGGAGGAGAAGAGCGTGTCAGAGGATGAGATGACTGGATGGCATCACTGATGCAATGGACATGAATCTGGACAAACTTTGGGAGATGGTGAGGGACAGAGAGGCCTGGTGTGCTTCAGTCCATGGGGTGGCAAAAGAGCTGGACACGACTGGGCGACCGAACAGCAAGGGACGTAATATGCAATATGATGACTGTAGTTAACATTGCTATATGGCACATTTGAAGGTTGTTGAGAGAGTAAATCCTAAGAATTTTTGTCACACAAACACACACAATTTTTTTCCTTTTTTATATTTATACAAGTTGATGAATGTTAGCTAAATTCATTATTATAATCATTTCACAAATATTAAGTCAAACATTACACTGTACTCCTTAAACTTATACAGTGCTGTATGTCAATTATATATGAATAAACTGGAAAAAAGATATGCTTGCAAAACCTAAAAACAATAATAACTCATTTATTAAAACCACTCCAAAACAAACCAAGACTATGACTGTGTCATAATAAAAAACATGTAATACAGGTTTACACCTAGAAAATGGATAATAAAACAATTCTGAGTGGGAAGCTCAGAAGAAAAGAAAAGGGGAAGTTATCACCATAAGACTTTTGAGTATCTCTACAGCTGCTTCAAGCAAGAAAAAGACATCAAGCAAGGAAAAACAAGTAAGGATAAACTGGGTGAGCATTGTAAACCAACAGCTAGTAATTTAGAAGAAACTGGAAAAGAGAAAATGAGTAGAAAAGTCAGAATCAGAAAATAAATGTAAAAAAAATTAGTAGATTTCAAAGTAATTTAAGACATAGCTTGCTCTCATATTCTACCTTGGGATGAAGCGTGGCCTTACCCTGCCAAGTAGAGTTTTAAAAGCTGCAGTAATTTTCCTGGCATTGAGCATTACTTCAAGCTGTTAATGGAGTCAGGATGTTCTCCTCATTCATGTCTGCAATTTATCTTCAAAAAACTATATTCAGAACCCACATGCCCACTTTCAATAACCTTTGTATCCAGTTCTCCAGTTTCTTTAATTGCTTACCTCATAAAATACTTTTATATTTTATTAGATAATTTATTAAACTATAAAATTTATAATAAAAGCATTTTAAAAAGAAAAAAGTTAATTTTGATAAAATAATCTTTTCTTTTTTTGTCCTTTTTGGCCACACAGCATGAGAGAGCTTAGTTCCCTGACTAAGGATTGAACCCAGGGCTACAGCAGTGCAAGCGCCCAATCCTAATAACTGGACTACTAGGGAATTCCTCAAATTTATCCATTTTTAAAATTTGATACCATGGTGAGAACTTCTGTTGTTATAGCTCAAAAACTTTTTTCTACTTCAACTCTATGGAGATTTTCTCCTAGGATTTTTTCCAGAAGTTCTGTGATGCTTTAACTGTTATGGTAGATCAATGACCCATTTAACATTAAATATCTATAGTTTTTGAAAATTAAATTAATTTTGTATTTCTAGAATAAATTCCACTTAGTAATGACGTATTATTTTTGTATATTGCTGGATTTGATAAAAATTTTTGCATCTGTGTTCTAAGGGATATTGGTCTGTAGTTCTATTTACTTCTAATGTTTCTATCTGGGTTTTGGATATTAGGATAGTGTTGGCATCATAAAATGAATTGGAAGTGTTTATTACCACTATTTTCTGCAGAAGTCTGTATATGATTAGTGATGTTCTCCTTTTAATATCTGTTTGGATATACCAGTCCAAAAGCATGGGACTGGTATTTTCTTTGTGTAAAGTTTAAAATAATCAATTTCATGTTTTTAAAATGGGAGACTGAGATTCCCCCCCCACCCCCCCGTGCTAATCTTGTTAATTTAGTCTTTCAGGAGGAAATTTTCTATTGATATTTTAAAAAAATAGTCATAGATTTCAACAAAACATGTCTTTATTACTCTTTTAATGTATGTAAGCCCCATAGCGTTTTTCATTCCTGTCTTTGGCAATTTTTGTTTTCCTTCATTTTTTTCTATAAGTCTGGAAAGAAGTTTATCAATTTTACTGATCTTTTCAAAGAACCAGTTCTTTGTTCAATGGATTTTCTCTATTGTTTATTTTATATTTATTATTCCAGTCCTTATTTCATTCCTCCTACTTATGTTGGGTTTAATTTCTTTAACTTTTTAACATAGAAGCTTTGATCATTGGTTTTTAAATATTTCCTCTTTTCTAACATTAGCACTTAACGGTACAGATTTCCCTGTAAGTTATTTTAGGTGCACCTTACAAATTTTGATGTGTTATTTTATTTTATATAGTTCAAAGATAATTTCATTTCATTCAGCTCAACATTTTTTCTAATTTATCATGTTATTTATTCATTAGATCATGGTTTATGTAGAACAATGTAATTTAATTCTCAAATATTTAGGAATTTGTTTCCAGATACATTTTGTCTGCTTTCTAAATTAATTTAGTTGTGGCCATAAATTACATGCCATATGACTTTGATTATTTTACATTTACTGGAACTTCTTTTGTGACTCAACATATGACCTATCTAGAGGAACATTTCTTGTGCATTCAAAAATAAGATGTATCTTATGTTGGGCATAATTTTCTATAACTTTAGTTAGGACAATCAGGGTGATATTGTTATTCACATCTTTTATAATCTTAGATAAATTTTCTGTCAAATTATTTGATCAATTAGTAAATTGTGTTCAAATCTTCAGCAGCATTTATGGATTTATTTTTCCTTTCAGTTCTCTTAGCTTTTGCTGTCTACCTTTTGAAGCTCTGTTATTAGACACATAATATATTTAAAATTATGTTCTTAATTAAATGATTCTTTAATTATTTTGAGATGGCATCATTTACTTCAGTAATATTGTTTGACCTGGTTTGTCCTTTATTAATACAGCCATTTTCTCTTTTTTATGACTAAAGATCAAGCATTGTCTTTATATTTAAATGGTTATTGAGGAAATTAGAAACTTTGGCCTTGCTTTTTCATCTAGTCTGAAAATCTCTGCATTTTGATGGGTTGTTAGATATTTGTGTAGATCCGGATTTCCACCTGGTTTTGGTGGGGGGAGCTTCCTGGGTGGCTCAGTGGTAAAGAATCCAACTACTAATGCAAAATACACAGGAGACTTGGCTTCAATTCCAGGCCAGGAAGATCCCCCGGGGAAGGAAATGGCAACCCACTTTAGTATTCTTGCCTGGAAAATCGAATGAACAGAGGAGCCTGATGGGCTACAGTCCATAGGGCTGCAAAGAGTCAGACACAACTTAGCAACTCTACAGCAGAACAGAAGCATTATTGCTATATAGCCAATAATTTGGCCAATAGCCAAAATAATTTCCTTTATCATTGTACTGCTTCACTGTTAATGACAAATTTTCTTAGTTTTGTCTGAAAATGTCTTTATTTTGCCTTTATATTTAAAGGATAGTTTAACTAGATATGGAATTTGATTAATAGTTTCCTTTCTTTTCTTTCAGTCCTTTGAAGATGTGTTTCCATCACCCTCAACCTGACAGTGTTTTTAAAGAGAAACCAATTCTAACTCATCTCATTAATTCCAAAGCATACAACATGTCTTTTTTTCCCCTTTGGTGAATTTAATTTTTTCTCTTAATCACTGATTTTCAACAGTTTGATTTTATGTCCCTTGGTATAGTTTTCTTGAGCTTGCTCTACTTGGGACTTACTGAGTTTTGTGGGGTTGTGAGTTTATAATTTCCTTGAAGTTTGAAAAATATTTGACCATATTTTATCAAAAATTTTTCTGCTCCCCTCTTTTGAAACACCATTTGTACTTAAGTTGGATCACTTGATATTGTCTCATAGCTCACAGAGTGAATGTTTTCATTTATATGCAAACTTTTGCTTTCTATATTTTAGCTTGAACAATTGTTAATTGCCATATCTTTAAGTTCACTGATCTTTTATTTTAAAATGTACAATCTGCCATTAAGTTCATTTCTTTCATTTTTATTTTTTTGCATTTTAGACATATTTTTCAGGTCTAGATGTTCCGTATAGTTCTTCTTTTGTATCTTTCTTCCCCTCTTTAAAATTCCTTAAAGTATTTCTATTTTAAAGAATGTGTCTGCTAATATTATTATTTCATGGGTTTATTTCTATTAATTAATTGTATTTCTAGTAATTTTTTATTTTCATGTTATTGGAGGTTTTAGTTTTCCTCTAAAGAATGCTGGCTTTTTGTGTGGCATAATTATTCATCCATTTGAGTTTAAGTAGTTTTGTTTATGAGACACTAGTCTAGCCTTAGGGCTTCCCAGGTGGCTCAGTGGTAAAGAACCTGCTTATAATGCAGCAGACACCGGTGACATGGGTTCAGTTCCTGGGTCAGGAAGATCCCCTGGAGGAGGGCATGGCAGCCCACTCTAATAGTCTCACCTGGAGAATCCCATGGACAGAGAGAGTCTGGCGGGCTACAGTCTATTGGTTGCAAAGAGTCAGACGTGACTGAGCACAGCACAGCACAGAGTAGCCTTAATATCGACATAATTTAGCCTGTTACTAAGGTAGCATCCTTTTGGGGGTCTCTGCTGAATGCCTTGACTGTTTACTAATGTTTCTACCTTTGGCTGGTCTGATCTCAAATATATCCCAGGCCTATCCATGCTCTCCCTTCTTGCTTTTCATTCTGAAAAATGCCTCCAGTTAGAAACGTAGAATGATTGCAAGACTCACTTAAGCGCTTTCCCTGCTCTTCAGGATCACAGCTTCGTGCTGCCAAAGTCTGAAAATAATTGTTCCTATATATTCTCCAATTTTTTAATTGTTTATGGTGTGCCAGTCTGAAATAAAACTTGCTTTATTTCTTTTTTGTCTTTTTGTTGTAAAATAAAATAAAGTTACAGAAAAAAATGCTTATGAATTATAATACTATAAGGTTAAACAACTGCTATGCTTTCAAGTATTGTGCACCCACCAAAATTTATATGTTGAAATTCTAACCCCTAAAGGTGATGGTATTAGTAAGCAGTGTCTTCTGAGAGGTACTTTAGTCAGGAGGGTGGAACTCTCACAAATGGGATTTGATTAGTGCTTTATAAAGGAGGAACAGAGAGCTCACAAGCCCTTTCTGCCTACTGAGAGTGCTGTTGCTGCTGCTGCTAAGTCACTTCAGTCGTGTCCGACTCTGTGTGACCCCATAGACGGCAGCTCACCAGGCTCCCCTGTCCCTGGGATTCTCCAGGCAAGAATACTGGAGTGGGTTGCCATTTCCTTCTCCAATGCATAAAAGTGAAAAGTGAAAGGGAAATCATTCAGTCGTGTCCGACTCTTAGTGACCCCATGGACTGCAGCCTACCAGGCTCCTCCATCCAGGGGATTTGCCAGGCAAGAGTACTGGAGTGGGGTGCCATCGCCTTCTCCTGAGAATACAAGGGAAAATTTGTGACCTGGAAGAAGGCCCTCACTCAGCTATGTCAGCACTGTGATCATGGACTTGAGCCTCCAATACAGTGAAAAATAAGGTTCTATTGTTTATAACTACCCAGTTGTGGTATTATGTTACAGCAGACCAAACAGTCTAAGACAATACTTTTGTAACCACCACCCTGGCCAAGAAACAGAAATCGGCTAGCCATTCTCAAAGTTTCTCTGTGTGCTCTTTCCCTCTCACTGCCCCCTCCCAACCATATCTAATATCCCAACTTTTATAATATTTGTATCCTTGGAGTTATTATGGTTTTTCAGTCACCAAAGTGGGCACCCGTAAATACTCACCCATTTTTGTTAACTTGAATTGTCTCTTTTTATACACAGGTATTTCATTCATTGCTTTCTTTTCTTTACTAACCTGCTGGAGAGCCAAACTGTTTGGCCTGTCCAGTTTCTCACTGACTGAATTTTGCTGATTATGTATTCATGGTGTAATTCAAATGTTCTATTTTTTCTATTTCTTGCAAATTCTCTTCAGGATACAGAAGTTGGTAAAACTATCTTTTTATCCCTTTGGTAAGACTATAATTTTAATCTGAAGGCCCTTATAGCTGTTTTCATTCAATTTTGATATTGGCAGCCATTTGTGCTCAACGTCTGAATTCACTAATTCATTCGTTTGCAAAATAGTGATATCTAATGTTTTTATTAACTGAAATGTTTATAAGAAGACGCAATCTCATTACCATTTACCAAGTGGTATAGTTCGTTTCCCTGATGGCTCAGAGGTTAAAGTGTCTACCCCCAATGCGGGAGACCCGGGTTCGATCCCTGGGTTGGGAAGATCCCCTGGAGAAGGAAATGGTACCCTACTCCAGTATTCTTGCCTGGAGAATTCCATAGACAGAGAAGCCTGGTAGGCTACAGTCCATGGCATCGCAAAGAGTCAGACATGACTGAGTGACTTCACTTTCACTTTTCACTTTCATGGTTCATTTAGACAGGGTGACATGAGTGCTGCTTTCCTTTCATATGCTTTTAAGACAGTGATTTGGGACTATACTAGTTTCCTATGGCTGCTGTAACAAATCACCACAAACCTGATGCTTTAAAACAACATGTATTTATCCCTTACAAAGCTGGAGGCCAGAAGGCTGAAATGAGTCTTCGGCAACTAAAATCAAGGTTTCAGCAGGGTTTCACATTCACTTCAAAGGCTCTTGGTGAAAATCCCCTGTCCAGGTCCTACCTCCATCTTCTCTCGTTGACAATGCTTCCATCACATGGCTTTCTTATTTCTCTCTGTAGTCAAATCTTCCTCTGCTTTCCATAAGCTAATACTTATGGTAAGTTTAAGACCCACCTGGATAACTGAGGATAATCTCCCCAGCCCACTATGCTTTGTTACATCTACAAAGACCCTTTTTCCACATACAGTTAAAAACTGTTTATCTTTGGAGGTTTACCACAGTGACAATAAAATCTTTTAAAAATGTTATTTAACGTTACTATGAACTTGTAAGGTTAAACATACTTGATTGGCTTCAATTCATTGTAATTTTTCTACAAACTGTGGCCAATTAGAGCCTCAACTTGATTTTTGAATTCTTGTGACCTGACCCTTGTAGTGTTTTTATTGTTTCTCTGTTATAAATACTTCAAGATATTCTAGCATATTTTCTACTGTAGACCTGGGATCAGTCATATCTTGAAAAAGTTTAGTTTCCTTTAAAAGAAAATAGTATTTCTAAAGAATAGTCTGGAAGCTAGGGTTGCTATTTGCACTGGTGATTTCTTTTCTCCTAGGATTTCTCAAATTCAGGACTACAGGGTTTTTACTTAACCTTTTTTATTTTACACCTTTCCACACTGAGAATCTTCATTCTCAAGGTCACAAGTAATGATAGATTTAGATAATATCATAATTGTTCATTTGTTTTATCCTATTTTATCCCACATTTTATATATGTTGTTCCATGTTTTCCTGCATAAAGCATTTTTGTTAAAAAATCTGATGATAATTTTGATGCCCTTATGAAATATGTTCTTTTGGTTAGTTTCCCAGTGATTTCCTTTTGTTTGTTTGTTTAAGTCCAGTACCTTTACAAGAATACTTCTTGGTCTAGTTGCTTTGGGTTGATACTCAGGTAACAGGGTGTTCTTTGAATGTATATTTCACAGTAATATTTTTTAGCAAGCTTTTAATATTTATTCTATTCCCTAGATCCTTTTTCTTTCCTTTTTTAGGTATGCCTGTAACTATATGATATATCTTCTTTTTATAACTTTAATATTTGTCATTATCCTTCAAATCCTTTTTATTTCTTCATTTATTTTTAAAGATTTCCTCCCTTGGATCTATTTCCTGTAAGGCATTACTTGTTGTATTTGGTTGTGTGTGTGTGTGTGTGTGTGTGTTATGTGTTTTTTCTTCTAATTTATTCTTCAGTTCTGAAATATTTTTTCTTTTATGAGTTCTATTTGCTAGTTTCTGAGTTTTTCTAATTTTTACTGTTTTTTTTTCATATCTTGTTCTTTTCACTATGCAACATTGTCTCAACTCATTTTGAAATGTTACATTTCAGTCTGCATACAAGATGAGCATGTCTTTCTAGTGTTTTCTTTGACTGCAGGGTTATTCTGCTTCTTACTGTCATCTTATAGTTCAGTTCAGTTCAGTCGCTCAGTCATGTCCGAATCTTTGCGACCCCATGAATCGCAGCACGCCAGGCCTCCCTGTCCATCACCAACTCCCGGAGTTCACTCAGACTCACGAACATTGAGTCCATGATGCCATCCAGCCCTCTCATCCTCGGTCGTCCCCTTCTTCTCCTGCCCACAATCCCTCCCAGCATCAGGGTCTTTTCCAATGAGTCAACTCTTCGCATGAGGTGGCCAAAGTACTGGAGCTTCAGTTTTAGCATCATTCCTTCCAAAGAAATCCCAGGGTTGATCTCCTTCAGAATGGACTGGTTGGATCTCCTTGCAGTCCAAGAGAGTCTCCTGGGAGTCTCCTTGGAATCTCCTTGAAGTCTCAAGAGTCTTCTCCAACAACACAGTTCAAAAGCATCAATTCTTCTGCACTCAGCCTTCTTCACAGTCCAACTCTCACATCCATACATGACCACAGGAAAAACCATAGCCTTGACTAGACGGACCTTAGTCAGCAAAGTAATGTCTCTGCTTTTGAATATACTGTCTAGGTTGGTCATAACTTTTCTTCCAAGGAGTAAGCGTCTTTTAATTTCATGACTGCAGTTACCATCTGCAGTGATTTTGGAGCCCCCCAAAATAAAGTCTGACACTGTTTCCACTGTTTCCCCATCTATTTCCCGTGAAGTGATGGGACCAGATGCCATGATCTTCGTTTTCTGAATGTTGAGCTTTAAGCCAACTTTTTCACTCTCCTCTTTCACTTTCATCAAGAGGCTTTTAGCTCCTCTTCACTTTCTGCCATAAGGGTGGTGTCATCTGCATATCTGAAGTTATTGATATTTCTCCCAGCAATCTTGATTCCAGCTTGTGTTTCTTCCAGTCTATCGTTTCTCATGATGTACTCTGCATAGAAGTTAAATAAGCAGGGTGACAATATACAGCCTTGACGTACTCCTTCAGAAATCAGATTGATTATATTCTTTGCAGCCAAAGATGGAGAAGCCCTATACAGTCAACAAAAACAAGTCCAGGAGCTGACTGTGGCTCAGATTATGAGCTCCTTATTGCCAAATTCAGACTTAAATTGAAGAAAGTAGGGAAAACCGCTAGACCCTTCAGGTATGACCTAAATCAAATCCCTTATGATTATATAGTGGAACTGAGAAATAGATTTAAGGGTCTAGATCTGATAGATAGAGTGCCTGATGAACTATGGAATGAGGTTCCTGACATTGTACAGGAGACAGGGATCAAGACCATCCCCATGGCAAAGAAATGCAAAAAAGCCAATGGCTGTCTGGGGAGGCCTTACAAACAGCTGCTAAAAGAAGAGAGGTGAAAAGCAAAGGAGAAAAGGAAAGATATAAGCACCTGAATGTAGAGTTCCAAAGAATAGCGAGAAGAGATAAGAAAGCCTTCTTCAGCGATCAATGCAAAGAAATAGAGGAAAAGAACAGAATGGGAAAGACTAGAGATCTCTTCAAGAAAATTAGAGATACTAAGGGAACATTTCATGCAAAGATGGGCTCGATAAAGGACAGAAATGGTCT
>SJXQ01006758.1:119353-222786 GCA_006408695.1 Aepyceros melampus | reverse complement strand
AGAAGTGGATCTTGGTGGTGGAAACTTCTAGGAATATGTTAGAGAAAAAGCTCTGTCTTCCTGTGAAGTCTGGTCATGACAGGATATCCAGCAGTATATCTGCATATCCTTTAAGTTGGAAGCATCCTAGAGAAATATTGTGAGAGGTAAGAGAAGAAATACACGTTGTACATTTAAAGTTACTTTGTGAAGTGATACTACTTGCCAAAATGCACATTATTGTAATTTAGCCAAGATAGGTGGCCAGTTGAATGTTCATGGGACTATGTCTACATGCTATTTACAAGGCCCTTTCTGATAGAGCTAGCAAAATGTACCTTTTCCTTTCAGTATCCATTTGGTTAGGAATGCATCCATTACTTATAAATGATGGCATCCTCTCTCTATTTTTTGGCTACTGTAAATCCACGTGAAAGTAATGTGGCTTTTTTCTATTTCTGTGGTTGTAGAAATTATTTTTAAATATACCGTGTGTTACATTAAGTTTCATTCTAAACTGTATATTTGCTTAAAAAGAAAAGGGAGATAAAATCTGAGAAAGACAATCATATCCAAATGGAGAATAGTTTTAGCCATGCGTTTTATAGCCAGAATTTCAAAGCATGGATGGAAATATTCTAAGATTTTATTATTAAAAGCTGGTTAAGTTTTTACAAATGTCACGTTGCTGACACCAACCAGAAGCAATTAAAGTATGAAAATAGAATTTTTATATCTGTAATAGGAATGATACATTCACTGGAAAAAGTCATGAAATAAACATTGATAGATAGTGATAGTTTTGTTTTATAGTTCTAGAGTATAAACACATGATCAAAATTATAGAATTGCTCTTATTTTATGAATTCCACTGTTAGTAATAAATGTTAAATGTCTTACTGAAATAGTTTTTGTTGGAAATATAAAAATACGAAAAACTAAGCTTTGAAAATTCTGAATTGTGTCTTCCGTGTTAGACCTGGACATAACTGTCTATCTCTAGTACCCACATCTAGTTAGTTCCTAACCTAGTCCCATATCTATAGCTGTTTGATCTTAGGTAAGTTATTTAAATCCCTTTGTGCCTCAGTTTCTTCATCTGAAAAATGAAGAAAAAAAGTATAGTAGTGTTTCTTTCAGTAAGTTGTAAAGATTAATTTAATACATGTATCTTGTATAGGAATTCAAATAATACACAATGTTGGTTATTCCAAGTTGTAGTATATTAATAAAATTCTTAATTAAAAGTTTTTTCAAGTTATAAAAATTGTTATGTTTTCATTTTAAAAATTTAGGAAATACAGAAAGATATAAAGAATATTATAAAAATCACTTATCACTCCCCACAGAGATAATCATTAGTACATTTCATTGTGAATCATTGCTTTCTTAGTAACTGCACATTTTTTTGGTTAGTATTTGCCTACTATATTTCTCTTTATCAGTTTATCAACTTTTCAGTGCCATTCTGTGATGTCTCATTAATGAACAACATATAGTTCAATTTTAATTCTCTTTGAGAGTATATCTTTAAAAAATACAATCTAAATAATTTGCATTTGATACTTAAATCTTTTTAGTATCTTTTCTGTTTGCATTTTTCTTTTTTCCTTCTTTCCTGGATTCAGTTGAATTATTACCTTTTTTTTTTTTAACCTTCTGCTCAGGCATCTTCTTACTGAATTTGAAGTTTGTGTTATATTTCAATTGTTCCAATATATACCTGAAAATATTTGATGTGTGTACTTTTCCTTTTTTTATTGAGATATAGTTGATTTACAATGTTTCAGGTGCATACTTTAGATTTTCCTATTCTATCTTGCTCTCAAATAAAACAGTGACCCTAGAACCTAAGCACCTCATTTCCTTGTTTCATGTTATTATTATCAAGAATTTTATGATTTTATGCATTTGATGGCCTACAATTACTTTTCAGTTCAGTTCAGTTGCTCAGTCATGTCCAAATCTTTGAAGCCCCATGAATTGCAGCACCCCAGGCCTTGCTGTCCATCACCAAATCCCGGAGTTTACTCAAACTCATGTCCATCGAGTCTGTGATGCCATCAGCCATGTCATCCTCTGTTGTCCCCTTCTTCTCCTGCCCTCAATCCCTCCCAGCATCAGGGTCTTTTCAAATGAGTCAACTCTTTGCATGAAGTGGCCATAGTATTGGAGTTTCAGCTTTAGCATCAGTCGTTCCAATGGACACCCAGGACTGATCTTTAGGATGGACTGGTTGGATCTCCTTGCAGTTCAAGGGACTCTCAAGAGTCTTCTCCAACACCACAGTTCAAAAGCATCAATTCTTCTGCGCTCAGCCTTCTTCACAGTCCAACTCTCACATCCATACATGACCACTGGAAAAACCGTAGCCTTGACTAGACGGACCTTTGTCAGCAAAGTAATGACTCTAGGTTGGTCATAACTTTCCTTCCAAGGAGTAAGTGTCTTTTAATTTCTTGCCTGTAATCATCATCTGCAGTGATTCTGGAGCCCCTACAATAAAGTCAGCCACTGTTTCCACTGTTTCCCCATCTATTTGCCATGAAGTGATGGGACAAGATGCCATGATCTTAGTTTTTGAATGTTGAGCTTTAAGCCAACTTTTTCACTCTCCTCTTTCACTTTCATCAAGAGGCTTTTTAGCTCCTCTTCACTTTCTGCCATAAGGGTGGTATCATCTGCATATCTGAGGTTATTAATATTTCTCCCGGAAATTTTGATTCCAGCTTGTTCTCCCAGCCCAGCGTTTCTCATGATGTACTCTGCATATAAGTTAAATAAGCAGGGTGACAATATACAGCCTTGATGTACTCTTTTTCCTATTTGGAACCAGTCTGTTCCATGTCCGGTTCTAACTGTTGGTTCCCTCTTGAAAAACCTGTATGCACGTCAGGAAGCAACATTTAGAACTGGACATGGAACAACAGACATCTATTTCTGCTTTATTGACTATGCCAAAACCTTTGACTGTGTATATCACAATAAACTGTGGAAAATTCTGAAAGAGATGGGAATACCAGACCACCTACCCTGACTCTTGAGAAATCTGTATGCAGGTCAGGAAGCAACAGTTAGAACTGGACATGGAACAACAGACTGGTTCCAAATAGGAAAAGGAGTAAGTCAAGGCTGTATATTGTCACCATGCTTATTTAACGTATATGCAGAGTACATCATGAGAAACTCTGGGCTGGAGAAAGCACAAGCTGGAATCAAGATTGCCGGGAGAAATATCAATAACCTCAGATATGCAGATGACACCATCCTTATGGTAGAAAGTGAAGAAGAACTAAAGAGCCTCTTGATGAAGGTGAAAGTGGAGAGTGAAAAAGTTGACTTAAAGTTCAACGTTCAGAAAACGAAGATCATGGCATCTGGTCCAGTCACCTCATGGGAAATAGATAGGGAAACAGTGGAAAGAGTGACTGACTTTATTTTTGGGGGCTCCAAAATCAATGCAAATGGTGATTGGAGCCATGAAATTAAAAGATGCTTACTCCTTGGAAGGAAAGTTATGACCAGCCTAGACAGCATATTGAAAAGCAGAGACATTACTTTGCCAACAAAGGTCCGTCTAGTCAAGGCTATGGTTTTTCCAGTGGTCATGTATGGATGTGAGAGTTGGACTGTGAAGAAAGCTGAGCGCCAAAGAATTGATGCTTTTGCACTGTGGTGTTGGAGAAGACTCTTGAGAGTTCATTGGACTGAAAGGAGATCAGCCCTGGGTGTTCATTGGATGGACTGATGCTGAAGCTGAAACTCCAATACTTTGGCCACCTGATGCGAAGAGCTGACTCATTTGAAAAGACCCTGATGCTGGGAAAGATTGAGCGCAGGAGGAGAAGGGGATGACAGAGGATGAGATGGTTGGATGGCATCACCTACTCAATGGACATGAGGTTTGGTGGACTCCACGTGTTGGTGATGGACAGGGAGGCCTGGCATGGTGCAATTCATGGGGTCGCAAAGAGTCACATACGACTGAGCGACTGAACTGAATTTAATTCTGCAACCTGTGTTACCAACTACTTTGCTTGCTATTCTTATATCCTATTCCTTCTTATGAGATTCATTTTCCTTCTTTTCAAATACATTCTTCAGTAATTCTTTCAGAGAAGTCTGCTTACAAGCCCTTAGTTTTCATATCTTTGACAGTCTTCATTTTATTTATATTCTTGGGTGATTGTTTAACTGGGTATGAAATTTTAGGTTATTTTTTCATAGTATTTTGAAGTTAATATTATCCTTGTGCATCTTTTGTTTCCTTCGATAAGATTCCTGTTTTGATTATTGTTCCTTTGAAGGTAGTTTCTTCACTGTCTTGCAGCTTTTATATTTTTTTTTCTCTGTTTTTCTTGGTGTTCTGTAGTTTTATCTTTGTTTAGTCTGGAGAGTTCAGGAACTCTCAATCTGAGGATTTATATCTGTACTTCTGAAAACTTTAAAAATATTATCTCTTTCTTTGTTCACTGTAGTCTGCTTTTTTCAGATAACTATCATATGTTGGAGTTTTTCATTCTCTTCTAAATTTATCTTTAATATTTTCCATTTTTTTAACTTCTTGTGATGCATTCTAGTTGACTTCTTTAGACATATCTTCCAGTTTACTAAATTTCTCTTCCTGTTTGTCTTGTGTACTCTTCAGTATATCACTGTTTGTTTGTTTGTTTTGGATTTATATCTGTACTTCTGAAAACTTTAAAAATATTATCTCTTTCTTTGTTCACTGTAGTCTGCTTTTTTCAGATAACTATCATATGTTGGAGTTTTTCATTCTCTTCTAAATTTATCTTTAATATTTTCCATTTTTTTAACTTCTTGTGATGCATTCTAGTTGACTTCTTTAGACATATCTTCCAGTTTACTAAATTTCTCTTCCTGTTTGTCTTGTGTACTCTTCAGTATATCACTGTTTGTTTGTTTGTTTTTTGGCCAGTGATAGTCTTTTAGTTTGAAAATTCTTTCTCAGATTTTCCATTTCAAAATATTTTTCATGGATTCCAGAAAATTAATGTGACTTGCTCTATTGGGATTCTTGCTTTATGATGGTGATGTAGAACTGAACCTGCAATATCGCTCAGATATGCATGTACCCTGATCCTCCCATGTGGAATCTATTATCTTTTTTATCTGCTTAATGGCTAAAGTTCTTAAAGTTGCTTTAGTATCCAAAGTTATTTGATTATGAGTTTTTGTTGCATTTTACAAACTTTTATAATATTAGATTTCTTTGTATTTGCGATCTTTTTACAATTACTTCTGATGAATTTTAGTTCATCAGTAGTAATTGTATATTTGTAAGTACATTCTGGATTGTGGAAGGGCCTTTAAGGGGGAGTTTTGTGCTTTATTCTACTGTGGATGAATGGATTTCTCAGCTTTTTACCACTTTTTATATTAATTTCTTAATTTGGAGTTTGCAAATAGCTCAAAGAATTTTACACTGTGCTTGCGTGCCTTGCAGGGTAGGGAATTCACAATTGTCAAAACTGACTCTGCTTCCTATCTGTACCTTGAGGCCAACTTTGAGGCCAACTTTGTTTTTCACTGTTGGGTTTTGTTTTTTTTTTTTTTCTCCTACTTCTAGTTTACCTTCTGGTCTTGCTTCTTAACTTTGTGTGTTCTCGCCACAATATATATACACTTCTTTCTGAGGGACACATGGCTTATTTTTCTAGCCCCTACAAATGTATTTTTCTTATCAGGTCTAGCTGTGTTGGAGAAGGCAATGGCAACCCACCCCAGTAGTCTTGCCTGGAAAATCCCATGGACGGAGGAGCCTGATGGGCTGCAGTCCATGGGGTCACTAAGGGTTGGACACGACTGAGTGACTTCATGTCCACTTTTCACTTTCATGCATTGGAGAAGGAAATGGCAACCCAATCCAGTGTTCTTGCCTGGAGAATCCCAGGGACGGGGGAGCCTGGCGGGCTGTCTTCTATGGGGTGTACAGAGTCGGGCACAACTGAAGCGACTTAGCAGTAGCAGCAGCAGCTAGCTGTGTACTTTGAAAAATTTGTTCAAATTTTATCTAGAGTTTCTAGATGTCTTTGAAGTGGGAGGAGAGACTTCACAACTCAGATCAATCTGCTATCTTTGCTGGAAAAGCCTCCTTTTTTTTTAAATGGGCATATTATGTATGTGTGTGTATTATATATGTATATGTTTTGTTAATTTCTTTCATACCTCTAAGAGTTTATCATGAATCTTTATACCTTTATTAATTTTCTAAACCATGATTCTTTAGCAATTTCCACAGAGTAGTTGTATTATCTAGGCAATCCCTGTTGTTGCATATTAAGTTTCTGATTTTTTTGAAGTTATAAATAATTCTGTGAATGTCTTTATATAGCTTTGTGAGCATCTCTGACAGTATTACCTTTTTAGAGGTGAAAAAATTATTGTATAAAGGGATAAGATTGTTACAATTTGAAGGACTGATTAAACATTAGTAATAGGAAATACAATGGGTGTATCACAAAAATTCTGAACGCTAAGAAAAAAAGAACAGGATAAAATTGTAAGAGGAGTATAGAAGTACATAGATTAGAACTCTATACCATATAAAAGTAAAATTTCAGTTTATTGACTTCATCCAACAGATATTTGAGACATTATCTTGAGGACTATAACTAATAGGGATAAGAAATGAATAAGATGTGGTTTCTGCTCTTCAGAAGAATATAGGTGAACTCTAAAAGCAGTTAAATACAACTGTATGAAACTTTCATGAAATAGCAGCCATATGTAAGTAACATACTTCAGATAACAGGAGGGTACTATGAGATTTCAGAAGAATGATCTACTCAATCCAGTAGAGGAGGGACTATATATACCCTGGTGGCTCAGGCGGTAAAGAATCTGCCTGTGATGCAAGAGACCAGGGTTCGATCCCTGGGTTGGGAAGATCCCTTGGAGGAGAGAATGGCTACCCATTCCAGTATTCTTGCCAGGAGAATTCCATGGACAGAGGAACCTGGTGGGCCACAGTCCATGGGGTTGCAAAGAGTAGAACACAACAGAGTGACTAACAGTTTCACATATCTACCTAATAATTTACAACTCTTAAAATGACAAAAGAAAAAGGGTTAAACAACAATGAACATATGGTTATAGGAGGGACAGTGGGATTTAGTTAGTAATTTTGTATATATAATTACCTCAATAAACATTTTCTTATCTGAGTGAATTGCCTCTTACCAGGGCTGGCTTCTAGTCCAAATGGTTTGTTATCATGTCACCAGCCAAAACGATACTGTCAAACCTGATCTTTAGCTTCTTTATAGCAGCCTAACAATTATGTCAACGTCCTCCTTCCCGACAGAAACTTCATTGGTCTGGTTTTTCACCATTCTTACACATGGCTATATGCTCCAGAAGATGCTCACCCCATTTCTTGCTATAGGGTTCCAGTTAATCCAAGTCAGTCATAGAGCATTCGCTTGCCAGTGACTGGTTTAGGCATAGACATGTAATACAATTTTGGCAGGAAGAAAATGTTGCTTGGGGCATTCTTGAAAAGGTTTATTCGTCCATGTAATGGGGAAAAGATGGTCTTTTCATTGGCCATTGTTGGGTCTGGGTATGTACTTGGAACTGTTGCAGTCATCTTGCCTTCAGTTTTTGGATGAAGTCAGTACATAAGAAGGCGAAACTAAGAAGGAGAGAGCGAACCTGGAGGCTGCTCTGATACCTAATGCTGTGATAATAAGTGCCCAGACCATTTGACTTGTGTTAGTTGTGTTTTTCTTTTACCTGAAGCTGAAATCTTCCTAACTGGTACAGGAGGGGAGGTGTCTCTTGGGACTCTTGTCACATCAGGATAATCCCTGCAATCAAGTGTCGGATCCAGGGATACAGACAGTGTTCTGGGTGACCTGGACTGCTTTCCTATTTGTTGCCTTTGGGCAGTTACCAGAATAAACTGGATATTTGCCTTTCCATATCACAATATCTCTTTCCATCTTTTCTAATGTAAAAGTAGATTCTTCCAGTTGGTTTTCAAGTGACCTAAAACCAAGAAAACTATTGATACTGCATGGTAATGATCTACATATTTCCTATTCAGTTCCTTTGTCATGAAAATTAGGGAAAAACTACAGAATGATAATTATTTTTGGCACAATATTATGAAAAATATAAATCTCCACTTTTCAAATACAGTAAGATAGCTTGCGTTCACTGCTTCTTTGTGTCTTCACTGTGCTGTGACCATAGTTTATCACTCACTTTCAAACTTGTTTTCAAGCACTGAAACTATTTTTATTATTTCCAAACAATTTCTAAATAAGCAACAGCACCCTCTACCAAAAAAGAAGTTGTAATAAATCAGATTAAATTGATTTTATAAATTCAAATTTATATCAGAGATTATGGGTGCCAATTTGAGATCACCTTGAGCAAGTCATTCTTTGGTTTTAGATTTCCATGCTGAGAGAATTCTGATTTATTCAGTTCAGTTCAGTTCAGTCGCTCAGTCGTGTCCAACTCTGCAACCTCATGAACCGCAGCATGCCAGGCCTCCCTGTCCATCACTAATTCCTGGAGTTCACCTAAATTCATGTCCATTGAGTCGGAGATGCCATCCAACCATCTCATCCTCTGTCGCCCCTTCTCCTCCGTTGCAAGTTTTAGGATTTTGTTTGTTTAAGAAGCTTGTTTTGTAATGTTTAAGTTCTTAAATAAGGATGGTTAGAAATATTTTATTTGAAGCATGTTAACCTCGTTGCATAGTGTAATGTAATGTGAAAATTTCAGATACAAATATTATAATATTGGTATAGAATCATGTGTGTGTCTGTTTTTAAATACCATTTTATAAATAAGAACTATTTAGATGAAGAAATTACAATAATGTAGTTTTTGTAACCTTTGAAGTATTCTAGCAACGCTTGGAATTGAAGACCATCATTTAAAAAAAAATTTTTATGATACTTCTCATGCCATGTAGTGATTATCTGATGAACTTTCAGTCTCCCTTGGGCTTAGGGAGCTTTCATTCTCCCTGCTTGAAGGCAGAAATTGTATTTCATTGATGGTGAATTTAGGGACCCAGGTTTATTTTTACATGGTTACTCCTCCTCAGACCATCTGAGAGTTTCCCAGGGTAACATTCCTCATCTCTATAGCACAGTGCCTTCTGCATGGTGTACCTATGGAATGAATTATGTTACATCCCAGCAAACATTTCTCTGCCTTTCTATCTGTTCAGTTTATAAAAGACTAATTTAGGAGTTGGTTTCATTGAAGCTTCTCTTACAGAACACATATGCAGATCCATTTGTGGTAGCTTTTGTTGCTTTCTTCATGTTATTAGATAAAAAGATACTTGTAGAAATTTAGCAAGTATAGAAAAGTATGAAGGAAATAATCACTGTGAAGCTTTTGCATTTCCTTTCAGTCTTTCTTCTCTGTATATATTAGTTATGTTAATGATGTCTGTATCCTGCTTTTTTTATGTAACATAAGTGGACATTTCTTCACTCTGCTAAAGTTTTCATAAACCTAATTTTAGTTTTTTTTAAGTATTCCATCTTATGAAACTCTCATGGTTTATTTTACCCATTATCTGTTCTTAGACATAAAGTTTCTAATCTGCTTTTGTAAGTTATGCATTACAAAGTGCTGTGTTTTTTTTGCCTATAATGTATCAACTGTGCAAAGATTTATTTGTTTAGGGTAAATTCCTCAAAAACAACAACAAAAAGGAAAGTTCTGGGCCAAAGGTGCAAACATTTTCAGGGCTCTTGTCTTTTTCTTTTTTGCCTCAGATGAATTTGTCATTGTTCCTGTTGATTCTAGAGAAGTTGATTCTGGTTGCAGTTGTGTAACTGTTGATGCCTCAGAAAATTCTGAGAATTAAGAATTTTAGAATTTAGATGACAATAGAAGTAAAAGCTAAGTTAGATTTATCAAATGAAGCAGATAACAGAACCAGGGCATCCTGCTATTTAAGAAAATTGGCTTTCAGATACTATATTTGGCTCATTTCCTTGGGGATTCCACCCTCCAGGACTTTTTGCAGCCCTGATCCTTGCTGGATTTACATTTCCTGATTTTCATTTGCATCTGACCTTTCCCTAAAGAACAAGGGATGGAGAATCTTGTCGGGGGTGCACTTCACTTAAGAACCAGCACCCATTTATTTTCTCACAACCTGACCTTGGGTTTTGGTCAGAGGAATACAGTTCTAATTTCTCCTCTTGATTTTGCATTAACAAAGCTTTTTTGAACTCACACATGTGGAAAGACTTGATACAGTGGAAACAACATTTTGTTTCAGGGAAAGGGTACTATGTATAAGGGGAAATGTTGAATCTGGATTTTTATGTATTAAAAAAATTTTAACTTATTTACCCAGAAGCAGAAATGATTTGGGGCTTAGGAAAAAAAAAAATAACAGTTTGAAATTCATATGTTGTTATTTGATTTAGATCAAACCAGTCTAAAAGAAGCGTTCAAGGGGTTTGAATGGAATTTTATTTTTTTTAAAACGTAAAGAAATGGCACATTAAAAAAAAAAAAATGACAAATTGGCTTTTCCCAGTGGCAGACTTGAGGCTGTTAACTAATCCCATAACGAGCGATATTTACCCATACATTTTCCAAATAAAATATGGGTATATGCAGGTTTGGCTTAAGATTCTATAATCAGACACTTTAGCTGCTAAGGAAAAATAAAACAAAAAAACCAAATTGCCCCAAGGGTTATAAGCACTGAGGGAGAGGTAAGAATTTAAAAAAGCCAGAGAGAGGGAATGATGTGACTTTGTAGAAAGCCTACTTAGGACAGAGAGGGGAGGAGTTTGTAGGGATGGTTGAAGGGTAATGCAAATGCCTGGGCATTGCTTAGAAGATCTGATCAGTTATCCAGAACAAGTCATGCTTACATTATCAGAATCTGGGTATTAAGGACTACCATTCAGGCAAGCACTGATGATTGTTTTCTGCTAGGAGGTATTAGAATTTTTTTTTTCCAGAAGTACTGTGTAATTTCTATTTGCCCTCCTCTGTAAAATTCTTTTTCAGATGTTGAAATTACATTTTTATGACTTTAGCTTAATTTGGATTCAGTTCAGTTCAGATTTTGAAAATGAGAAATTAATCCTGTACTGGGCTAAAACTTGGATTGCTAGAATGGCTGATCATTGCATCTCCCCATAGCCTGCAAATTTTTTGAGAATCCCATTAGATTTTATTCAGGAGTCCCTTACCAGCCAAATGTATTGTTTCCATGGATACAATTAATGGGGAAAGCAATTTTATAAGACTGATGTAAAAAATGAGCACTTCATCAGCCCCCCTGCTGGTCGCATTTAGAGACTGGAGGAAGGAAGTCGGCTCTTGAGGGGCTGGCACAAGGTCTGTGGTGTAAAGGGGGCAAAACAATGGAAGCAGAAGTCAGAAGTGTCTTTTTAAGTATAAGGAATTGCCCCTGAAGACTTTATTAGGAACTGTAAAATGCCACTAAATTGTGATACCTTTTCACACACCTTCTATTTACAGAATCCATTCTGTGACAACCTTAAAAAAAACAATCCTTAAAAATACACCCTTTCTTTAATTGCTGAAACAGGTTTTAGGGTATTTAGTGCAAGACAGACCCAAGAAAGAATGAAAACCTTGATGAAATGGACTCAGTAGCACTTAATTGTCATTAATTTCTACCACAATTTTAAGTTTTGGTAATTATGGCTCAATCATCAAATTTTCTTTTGATTAGCATTTTTATTTATTCTTTGAAAGACGTGCAATGAGGTGAAATCAATACCACCTCATCTCATTTTCCAAAATATCAAAGTGAAAATAATAGAGCCACAATATAATTTCCTAAGCAACAATGAAGGCTTTCACTTCACTACCCTAAGCCCAGAGCAGAAATCTAAGGTTTTTTGACAAATCAGAGCCCTACTGTACAATGATTATATAATGTTTGAGTAACTATTTAGTATTTTTAAAAGGCTACTAGAATTTGGGGAAGGAATAAGGCTGGAACAATTGTGTTTTCAGTTAAATATCACCATGCAATGTATGATAAAAATGTTGCCCTTTTCCTGTTTTCCTGTTTTCCTGTGACTGCAAATAGGAGATAGGCCAACTTAAAAAAAAGTATAGTGTTAACAAATACATTTAAGGGTGAATGAATTCAGTTTAATTGCACACAAGCAAATTCATTTAATAAACTATTTGTTTATATTTTCTGCAGTACAACTATCTTGTTTTTTTTTTTTTTTTTTTTGAGATTGTTTTGAAAGGGGGCTGTTAAAAAGATGCTTTCCCCTGCAGAGGGCAGTCTGCCTCTACAAAATACACACAACCCCACAGCATTTAAGCATAGAGAACAAGTATGTAAAATTATTTTTTGAGCTGCAAATGTAAATAATTCTTTTTGTTTGGGGATAAGGCTATAAAAAATTCTTTTATAGTAGGAAAATATAGATTGTGTGTAGCTCTATGTGTGTGTTTTCCTCTTGCCCTTGTATGTATTGTCTTGTTGACCAGTTTTTTTTTTTGTTTGTTTGTTTTTCTTTAAGATTGAAGGCATTTTTGAGTAAGTATTGAGTAAGGGAGATTACAAATAAGGTCCCAAATGGAGGGGGAAATGGTAATCAGAGTAAGAGAAATATCAGGCTGAATTGTAGATTAAAAATGTATTTGTGTTAAGAATTTGAGTACGTACAAATTGCACTGCCAGGCAGAGAAAGTAAAACATGCCACCTGATATATATATTTTTAAATACAGAAATTAATTTCAGTTTAAAGAGGTTTCTCTCTGCAGCTTGAGATATTTAATCTGAAAAATGTGAGAAAATAGGTATTTCTTTCTGTAATATTTCTCTCTTGTTTGATGTACATCTCTGTCTGAGCGAGGAATGGATTAAATAGAGGCAGCTCTTCCAGAGGAGAATCAGAACCTTTCAAGAAGAGGAGCTGATAGGCATGTAACTGATGCACATATAAATACAAGACAACAGAATTCCCAAACAATTTAATTGCAGATTTTCTGGACTTCCAAGGGGGAGGGGAACACTTTCTGCTGACCAGGAGAAAAGTGCCTAGAGATATTGTAAAGCCTTAGTTTAAGGGTGTGTGAGAAATGATCAAGCTGCACATGATCATTTCCACAAATGATCTTCAATGGGCAAAATAAGCTGCCTTTCTAGTGTAGAAATTCATAAACACTGAAAAAAATTACATGGATTTTGTTTATTGAAAATCTTGAAAAAGGGTTATATAAAAGACTCCTTAAAAACACAATAACTAATAGAGGGGAAAATGCTAAGCAACTTACGTCTTGGGAATATTACAGAAATCTACAGCTCACACCGATTTTCATGTCGTGAATGCAAGTTGTGGAAATACCTTTGAGAATATCTCTTTTGCTGTTCGCCTGCCTATTTACTTGCCAGGATTTTCTCAGTTCCTATTCTAAAGCAGCTTGAAAATGTGATTTCTTATCAAGACGCTTTTGTAAAGTGCGATTTATTTATTCGCTTCTCACCACATATGTTTTTATTAATGTGCAATTATTGTATAGCAAGATAACACCAGCACAAAATATATTGTCTCTAAATGAAAAGGAGAAACTGTAAGTGGTTTAATTTTGGAAACTTATACTTTTGGAGCCGGCTCTCAAAGCATGCAGCTTTGTAGTCTGTGGTTTATGGTGGCTGCGGTCGAGCCAGGTGGAGCAAAAGCTGCAAAATGGCAGGACACTACCATCAGGGAAGATCATGAGGAGTCCTGTCAGTTTCCAACATGAAATGTAATCAGGTTCCATAGCATGATGTGATCTATCTTGTTAGCCCATTCTGAACTATTTTGAAAATATAAATTATAAACCTTTCAAAATTTAAAACAGGGAGATTCAGAACTGCCTAGGTTGTCATTCGGGTGTTTATTTTGCTGCCATGAATTTTATATCAGCAAGTTTATTTTAATCAAGTGGCCCATTCTACACCGTATTGATACTGCACATACAATTATGGTTGTTAGTTTCAACCATTTAGAAAGAATTTTATTTTAGCAAGTTTTATTATGATCAAAGTCTATTCTCTTATATTGACATTTTTCTATCCTATCATAGTTGCCAAGATCAATCACATATATTTCTTCTTTTCCAAAACTATAGAGCAAGTATAAAAGGTTTGCATTCATCAAACTAGCTTATCTCTGAGGGGTATTTTGCCCTGTGCTATCATAAACAGTTGGATATTGCTTATGCCCTCTAAACCTAACTTCAGAAGTTATGTTACATCCTTTTTGTTTTAAATGAGCACTGCATAAAGCTCTTTAAATATTAAAAATTAAATAGGATGATGAAATGCACAACATATTATTAAGACTTCCAGATAAAGAGTTACAATGTAGGATATCTTGGTTATTTTTCACTAAAAATGGAAGATTTTGAAACTGTGAAATTTGTGTGCATTTTGTGTCACCAAAATTAAATCAGCTTAAGAAAGTGATGCTTTTTCTCTTTTCTCACATAAACACACACACATGTACATATATATAAACACACACATACACACACAAAATGCAGAATACTCATATATACAAAAATATGCCTACTTTCTTTCATGGCTACTGAGGTACTTCTGAACAGCTATTTGTAAATTAGTACCCTTGCCAAATATTTTAACTTTTATAATCTGTCAAGTTCATGGTACACTCTACGTAATCCACAGAGTTGGATTTATCTTGTTCTTCCTGAAACCTTGGGAACAATGCTTACAGGAAAAAAGTGGGTGGTTTTTACATGGCTTGAAAATTTTAAATAATATTTCAACTTTTATATGTATGTACTATTAAGTGATCTTAATGTCTTGATTTTTTTAAAGTATTGTCTTAGAAATTGAAATATACATTGAAATTATACAAAAATATACAAAACATATATTGTTTCCTGTCACCTCAAGAAAACTCAGTTCAACTCAGTTTCACGTTTGATTTGAAAAGCAGAAGCATTCAGTGCTGTGATTACCCCTGTCTTCAGTCTGCACTGTACAGCATTTTCTTGCCACCTTCCACAACCGAGTTGCTGGAAAAACCACAGTGGGAACCCTGATTTTTCAGCCATTCTGTATCTTTGCTGCTGTTAGACTCTTAATTCTGCTTGAATTTATAATATTTGCGTTTGCTCTTATTACACCAAAAGAAATTCCATGGAATGCATATTCACTTTCTCCCCATTCCTTTCATTTGCAGATGAAAGGCAAATGCAGATTAAAAAAAAATAAATAAATACGATGTGGTTAGGACCATTCATCACACTCCCTGTCTGCTGGGTCTTTGTTTCTGTTTCATGCTGTGTGCATTACATTACATTTCTGAACCTGTTGTGAGTATTTTTTTTAAAAGCATTTTTCTTTTGTAGTTTATTAAAATAAAAATATTTTCAGTCAGCAAAAATCCCATTGGTTCTTCTGCAAATCTTGCCCCACAGGCCTTTGTAGGACAAGAACGGATTGTCTTGGGCCTAATTCTGAGCATTGTTTTTTATGAGGAAATCAAAAGTATAATTGTTAAAACCCAGTGTGTCCTTTTATGTCTGAAAAGGAGAATTAAATTGCTAGTGGCAAAGCAACAGGGGATAGAGAGAGGGAGTGGATGTGAGGCAGGCCCTTTGGAATTAGGGATTTGTTGTTGAAAGTAAGAGGAGTATACGTCAGCATGTACACAAGTGAGTGCGCATTTGGCAGGTAGATCTCTGGAATCTGGTGAGTACAATGCAGTGGAAACTGAAAAGGAATAAATGCTTAAAATAGTCTCTTTGGCCATTTAGTTTGCTCCTGTCAAATTCTTAAAAGTCCCAATTTGCAAATAGTAGAGAAAATACTTGATTCAAAACTGGGAGGATGAACTATCAAATACCTACCAATTTTGGTTTCTTCTGGGGGAAAGAAAATCTTTATATTCTTGAGGGATTTTTTTACCCAGACGTTATTCTTAACAGGACTACTCTACCTCTTTGACCTATGCTTTCATTTTTAATTTTGAGGAGAAATAGCTTGAAATTTTAGTTTCATTTGTGCTAATTACACTTTCCGAATCTGATGGCTAAAAAGTGTATTAGGATTTGGGACGTGTGGCAATAACAGTTCTAGACTGCTAAATTTAATGAAGTTCTAAGACCATCCTCAGCGATCTGTCTTTCATGGGACAATTCGGACAATTTTGAATTTTGCCATATGACACATAGTTTCACTGCATACTCTAGGGTACATATGTAAGACAGAGGATCCTGTGAAAACACTTCATGTTCCAAGTTTAATTGGATATAACAAAATAGATTTCAAAAAAGAATTCACTGCTATGATTCTGGACAAAACCTTGGTGGTGTGCTTTGGTGGACAAATGGTTAAAATATACACTCATTGGAGTATGAAGGCAGTTCTTCTCAGCTGTCAGATAGTTTGACCAGTGTCAGGCTATCCTGACGCGTGCAGCATACCTTCATTGCATCATAAATAAAACAGACAAATTACTTTTTTTTTTTCCTTCAGGATGAAATAAGCACCATGAGAAGGGAGGGAAAGGATTAGGGAGGGGGAAGGGGTGACTTGGAGGGTTGATGGGGAGGCAGCAAAGTATTAGAAAGGAAAAGAAAGAAAGAGAGATCCTTTCAGCCCCTCTATGAATCTCGGAATGGCAGCCGAGAACAATGAGAAAACCAGGCAATTACCTAGAATCCTGTTCCCTTATCCAGACATAGAAAATATATTCTTGCACCAGCCTTCCTTCCATCCCCCACTCCCCACTCGCCTCCTTCCCTTCCCCCGTCTATCTAATTCAGTTCTTTAGTGGAAGGCCCAGCAGATGTAACAAAGGGAGAAGGATTTCTGATGATGGACCACTCACTGACTCAAGGGCCCAGCCTTCCCGGTCTGCTGTGGGAAACTTTTTTTTTTTTTTTTCTTCATATTCTGTGCCCTTACAGACTCTGGTAACCTCTGAAGCTGCAGCAGTGAAAAATGAATGGAAAGGTATTTTATATCCTGAACTCTTTTCCTGATTCCCTGAAAATCAAGTGGTCAGGACCCTAAATCATCTGGCCCAAATGCCCCCAGTTGACATAGCACTTCAGCTTTGGGAAATTCTGCCCTAAGCTGTGAGTAGGAATTCTGGGCTCTGAAACTGTTTTACCCAGAAACCTTCCTGGATTCCAGTGAGGAATTCTGCTTTACTTCTTATATCATCATTGCAGTCCTGTAAGGGGCTGCCTCCTACGCAACTTTCCCTTCAGTTAAGTACCAGTGAATGAAGATGCTGGTAGTATTGGTGATTTCACAGATTTCTTTCAGAGTGACTCAAAAGCCTGTCTTTTCTTCACTCCTGTGCTACCTGGCCACCTGGCCAAAGTTCCTGGGACATGTATGGAAGGATGTACCATAAATGACTGTTCCCTCTGCGGTCTTTACAGTTGGAATGTGTGTGTCCCATTATATGCTGAACAGAGGAATTTGGTTAGAGTGACATTTAAGTGAGAATGTGTGTCTGAACCCCTGTCATTCCTATTCCAATATGGCAACAGTGGCTCTATATCTGATTTCTGTGTCTTCTATCCACCCCCTCCCTAAATTGGCAAGACTGACTTTGCATTGTCTGGAATGCTGATAACATATGGTTATATAACAATGGTTTGTTGACATATCATCCACACTTCTTATCATAACCAGTAGTTCATAAAGCAAGACAGCTGCCTGGGGTTAGGGTGTGGTTGACAGCTGCTTACAAAAATTCCTCTCTGTACTCTTTACAGTAGCTGTGCAACCTCTATAAAAAGTAGAATACCAAGGCTTTCCATGGTAACGTTTACTCAAGATACTGGTTGAAGGAGTATCTTGAGTTTCTTCTTGGAAAAACAATTAGCAAAATCTCAGAGGCCAGGAGACTGCCAAGACCACTTCTCTACATTAGCCAAAAACACTTGTTGGCATTCACTAGCTTATTTAACCTCTTCCTTTAAGTAAAACAGATTTTTACTGAAAATACCATTGTTTCCAGTGGAGTGGTGGTGGTATTTGGTTTCTACGTGGATGCAAAGTACTTTGACATCTTTTTATTTCTTAAAGTGTGATTTATGTCTTATATAGTTTTCACTGTATCTGTTTTTACAACTTGGTTGTGAGTTAGTCAGAGCTGGCACCCTGATTTAGACTTCGCTGCATTATCCTGTAGGAGGTAAAGGTTTGCAGTTGAAACCTGGGGGTTCAGACTCCAGTTTTACTTCTTGCCTGGTGTGATGTCACAGAGATCAGGGACTCTTACTTAGGTTGAGACTCAACTTCCTAGAGACAAAAATTCGTCAGCGGTCTGGTGAAGTTTAATAAAATAAAAGCATATCAGATCACTTGGTATATTGCCTGATGCCTAGAAATGGTTATAATTATTCCAGGATGTAGTCATAAATATCTGTTGATTGAAACTGCAGTTACATAAAGACAAGCCTAGATTAAACAGCTATTTTCTTAAGAAAATTGTATTGTTTAGGACAAACCCCTAGAAATAAAGGTACTCCAAAAATATGTTGGAAGATGATAGTATTTAACTTATAAAACAAACAAACAAACAAAAAAATAAGTCACCTGAGACAGTTTTAAATGGACAGTTAGAGCTTTTTCTTTTTTTCCTTAGAAGTCATATACGAATTTAGTGTTAAGTTCTAAGAGTAAGTGCTGAGACAAACTGTAACATAATCCAATTAATGAGTCCATAGTAAAATTGGTAAGTTTGTACAGCAAATTCATCATAAAAGGAAAAACTCTGATATTCTTTCTTTCGTGGTTTTTCTGATATTTAGTCCAGCTTAATTGGACCTTTTAAATCTTTCTGGATTGTTGTCCTTCCAAGATTTCTCTACTACTATTATAGATGATCCTTCATTAGGTAAGATCCCCTTTTTTCTCCAAATTTAATTTCTATGAACTTTGTGTTTTAATAAAACTTGGCCACAGTTGAGGTTTTTAATGTCAACATGATTGTTTTCAACCTCACCTAATTCACTTATAATTACCCTGACTCCCTATGTTGACAGTGGGGGCAGTTGTGCCTGTTGTATGGTGCATCCTATTAGAGCCCATGCTATTGATCAGAATGCCTTTCTTTTTACTTATAAACCTCATATATGAATAAAAGTATATAAAATTCTACAAGTCTGACAGAAAATGAAGCAGAAAACCTTTTCTGGGTAATTGTACTGAAATGGCTCATCCCAATTTGTCTTGCTAGGGACTGAAGATACCCTGAAAGGATTCTAGCCCGTGCAAGGACAGTTCATGTCCTTAATTGTGTGAACTTAAGTAACTAGGAACAATTATCTAAGTGAATAACTAAAAATATTATCTAAAGCCATAACCCCTCTTTTTCATGGGCCTATAAGCATTAGTATTTTTAAAAAAATATTTGACAAATCAAAGTTTTATTTGAAAGAATGGCTTTAACTTTGAGAGAAACACAGAAGCAGAAGGAAAGGGTTAAAGTGTATGTGTTATTTAAGTATACATTAACTCTTCTTATGATGCTTCTTGGATGTTGAGATTTCTTTTTTAAATGTTGGAGGATGACAGGTAATTCTAGAGGGACATCAAAGGACAGAGGATGTGATATCATATTAAGATCACAGTTTGGTGAATCTGTGCAAGGATTTTCCTTAATCTAATGTAAAGGTTTGTAAGAACCTGTCATCTTTCTGCTTGTTGGCTGCGTTTTACATAATACCCTTCAGCATCATTGATACCAACCTCGATGGCATTATTACTGCTATTTACAGTCATGTGCTAGTAATGTTAAATCCAAATGGGCTTAATAAAATAAATTAAGTGATAAAGATTTTAATGCTATTAACGTCAGTAATACTTCTTGACAGCACAAGAAAAGGAATAGCATGCCATTAGCCAGCCTAGACAGATTCCACAGTCTGTAAAGATAAAGATTCCTGGTAATTCATGTTGATAAACCTTATTTTCTTAAAGTGCCCCTCCCCCACACTTCCCTATTCTTTTCCCCCATCTCTTCCTTCCTCCTGTCCTTTCCTTTCTCTTTTCCTCTGTGATGTCTCTGTGTGTGAAGATGCATTCTTCATGATCTCTCATCTTTACTGCTCTGCAGTTATTCTGCTGTTATTGTCTGGAAATTGACCACTGCCTAGCAATCGTGTGTGCAACTTGTGCCAGTAAACCTGCTGGCTCAGCCTGCTTTCCTTCCAGCTCTTTCTGCCTTCTTTAGCTAGTGCTTTCCTCACTCCCACAGTCTTCCAGCTTCCACCTCAACACTCTTCATCCTCCCGCAGATGCTTCCTGGGGTTCTTTTTGAAATGGATGCTAGTCTTTTGTTCCAGTCCCACTCTGAGTGGCTAGGGTCAGGCAGCTAGCAGCCTCCCCGGGGCAGTGCTGTGATGAATTTTGGCATGGCCAGGCTGTTTAACAACTCCATCGCAGAGTGCCAGCTTCCTCAAAGATTGAAAGGAACTGTGATGAGCTTTTTCCAAAGGCTCCACTCAAGTTTTGAAATACCAGAGATTCCCGTGGATCTCTAAATTATGTGGTAATTTTTTGAACCACACCTTCCCAATAAAAATGAATTTTCTTTTCCAAGAAACATAGCTACTCTGTGACCGTATTAGTTAAGAACTCAAATTTTCCTGGGATCCTAGTTGTTTGGATTTAGTAAATTTTTAATTTAAGAATGTTCAAGTCCAGTCAACCTTTTTCTTGCTAATTGTCAGTTATGTCTTATCTTTGCTATCATTCAACATTCTTCTTTTAAAAGTCGTCATTCTAATAAATGACACTCTCAAATAATTTTTGAAAAGAATTATCATTTCAGAAACATTTAGAAAGTCCTGAGTGAATTTTTTAAAGTGGGTTGACCAGGTATTTATGCCCAAACTATTTATCCAGTTCTGTACCTATATGAAACAATTGTTTAAATTAGAATCCTTTTCATTTTATTTTATGGTGTTGAAAATTTATCTTTCAAGATTATTTTATCTTTTTATATCTATATACCTGGGTTGTAATATGAACACTAAAGAGGCAAATAGTGGTCTTTAATTGGGAATGCTTAAGAAGTCACTTATGGAAATACTGCCAGGGACCTTCAGATATTAATCCTGAAGGAGAAAACATTTAGACTTAGTTTATGTGACCGTGTGCACAAAACAAGCATATGGTGTGGCTTCTTTGCAAATCAGGTGTCCTTTTCAGATGTCCTTCATTGTCATGACCCCCAGCTTTGCTGTAACTAAAGAAGGGGAGAAGAGTGCATGACAGTGTGTATGTGTGTGTGTTACCGCTGAATGTGATGAGTGTTCTCGGGAAGGATAGCTTGGGCCAGGTTAACAGCTCTGTACCCTCCTTCATATCCTTTCTGGTACTCATTAAGTTAATATACTGTTGCCTGCATGGGGCAGCTTCTTTGATGGTGAGTACAGTTAAATGCCTATTTAGACATGTCATGGACTAACCAAGACAAGAAGGTGCTTGAAGTGTGGTAGAGAGATGGGGGAGAGAGGGAGAGGGGAGAGGGGGAGGGAGAGAGAGAGAGGAATTGTTGCTATATATTTTTAAACTTAAAAATGCTTCTTAACAATCCTTTGCAGCTGGCAGAAGGCTAAGGTTTCTCACACTATGAAAGGAAGTCAGACCATAAATAAGGCAGTCGAGTGCACCTGGAAAGAATAAAATGCCTTTCTAGACTTTACACTGTGCTTAGAATGGATGCCAGCCTGGTGAGTGCATTCAAATGGTATGGAAGAATGTGTAAATGCCACATTAGTATAAAGCTAGGGAAATGTTTCCATTTTTAATCTCTAACTTTTAAGCTAATGGTTTACGGGAAAAAATATGGAAAGGCATTTTTCAAAGTCTAGTGTCTTGCTGTCATGTTAGGGCAATGGACCTCTTCCAAGAAGCAACAACAGAGTTAAGACAGAGACAGAGACTAACAAACTTTGCAGAAGCTGCCACAGTTTTCACACTTAGGGATCTAATTCAAAGATGTACGTTCCTCATCTGATGTGTATTAAAGATTCAATGATCATTAGCCTTTTTTTTAACCTCAACCCCTATCAGGACATTACACAAGAATTTTTTATGACTGCACCAGTCAGACATACACTGGTGCAGTTCTTGGGTTGGAAATTGTGGATGCTTCTATTTAATCATTTGGCTGCCAGTACTGTCTGTGATTTACATACCATCTGGCTTAGGACTTTTGCAAATTTTAAGGTAGGGTACTCAACCTTCCTAGAGGCTGGCCACTGCTGAAACTAGTCAGCAAACTTACAGCTGTATTATTTCTGTCTGAAAAGTGTGTGTTGACAGCCTCCCTTATCTGTACAATAGGATTCATGTCCAGGCCATGGAGGTGGAAGGGGAAGAATGTTATTTCCTGGACCCAGTGGGCTAGAAGAGGAAGAGAGAGAGTTGGTGAAGAAGAGAGAGAGTTGTTCTTGAACAACACATTCCTGATTCTGCTAACTTAGTCCTTAGATTCTCAAATGCAGATGCAGAAGAAAGCTTTATTTTTGTTTGGTCTGTATCAACTTTTACAAATTAATACCAATGACAAGTTGATTGTTTAATACATTCTAAAAACATTTATGGATGTAGCAGGAAAGTAAAAACAAGTATGTCAGGGGCCAATTGCCTAGTAGTCACATTCTTCCTTCCTTCCCAGGTTTGTCTCCCATCACTGCTTTCTTCTAATGGCAGACACAGATTCTTTGTGTCTCCTGGCCTGTTCATTTCATTAGTGATCTCTAGTACAGAGAGAAACAGTGAGCAGAGGAGGGCCTCCAGGAGCCAGCAGAGAATGTGTTCCCTTGTAGAATGTATTAATCTAGATAGCCTCTTCCCAAAACATGGGCTCTGCCTCCTGCTGTGAAGCCAGAAGGGGATGCGTGGAAACAATAACAAGTGCATGTTTTGCCAAGTGTTGCCAGGACCAGATGGCACTCAGGTTGTCTTGAGTTACTATGATTGTGCAAAGGGCCTTTCCTTGTCGGTTTTCAGACTTTTTCAGGGAAGCTATGCCATGTGCTGAACCTTCATGGGCTAACATTTCTGATGATTATCTTGTGCCAGATACTTTGTATTATACAATTTAATCTATTGAAGGGGAAGACAGTCTGAATATTTGACTTTTTAACATACCAACTTAAGTCTTTCTGAAAAGAAGAGTGGGGAGCAACTAAAAGAGGAAAAAAGTTTATTATCAGTTTGTTTTGTGTAAAAATTAGTTGCATGTTTTGTTTTTTCTAGTCATTCATTAATTCATTCATTTTTTCCAACTCTTTTATGCGGGCATTGTTCATGGTGCCATGAGGGAAAGAAAAAAATACAAGTTATGGTCCTTATCCTTAGAAAACATGTACCTTAATATGCATCATTTATAGGAATGTATTATAATTTTTGTATATGTTGACAAGTGACTATTCTGAGTCAAGATTCTTATTTTTTTAACTCAACATTCAAGAAGCAAAATATTTGCCTCCTTTTTTTCAGAGTAATAATTCCTGCTTATGTCTTAAGTAAAAAATAAACCTTTTCATCTTGAATTTTTAAGAAAAGTTTTGTTTCATTAATCAAAAAAAGAAATGTATGTGTTGAATGTGCCTTGAGTAATTCTAAAACAGTAGGTATCTTAGTTGAAAGATTGAAAACTTAAGTTGATAGTTTGCTTCAATAATAATTGAAGCCCAGGATTTATTTGAATATGTTTGTGGACCAGATCCTGAGACTGTTGCCTTCTTTGATTAAGATGAAATTTGTCATTCATAAAGTTAGTATATATCCAAAAGGAGAAGAGTAGCATTTTTACAGTAATGCACTGTGAATGTTTAGTGTTTCTTTCCTGATATTATTGCCTAAAATTTCCAATGGTGTAAATTAGACCCTCTAATACTTGTCTCAGCAGTAGGCAATAATTGAGATATTTGATGGTTTTTATCCACATGGGAGAATGTACCACATATTTCAAAAGCAGCAAATCTCTGCATTCAGTTTATTTATATTGCATTTTTTAGTTTCAATATTTTGAGAAAGGAAGGAATAATTAAATAATATTTTCTTTAAGTGACCAATAACAGAGGTAGAGATTTGATAAAGAAATAGATGGCAATAACCTACCTTAATATGCATTTCTTATATGTGAATTCAGTTTGTGTTCTCTTTCAGCAACTATTTTCAACTCTTCATAAGAATCTTGGCTGGTTTTCGAGGCATGAATCATCTTTCTTGTTTTATGATCTATTTTTTTATATGAATGCATTTTTAGTTCATCATTTTAAAGTTCCTTTTTGGTTCAGAATCAAATAGAGAAAAACACGAGAATAAAGAGGGCAATATTATTAGTTTGTTAGGAATGTCACATAACACATGTGGATATTATATGTAATAGTGTGATATATAAATCTCTTTTCTGAATTTATAACTTTACTGTCAAAATTCACCTGAGGGTGACGCTCTGAAGGTAAGAAATCTTAATTGAAGAGAGATTTACAAAACCAAACCTTAAAGAAAACACCAGAGAGTGTTTCTAATTTTCCTAAGCACAGTTTTTATATTTGTATTCCCTCTAATATGGCAATATGATTTTTAACACTAAATTTGACAAGCAGTAAATCTAATTATTACTGAGGATATGAAAAAATATATAATGTAAGAGAGCTGGCATCTAAATATTTTGCTTTCACATTCATGGAATATTTGTTAAAGTTTCACAAGGACTTAAAAATCATTACATATTACAGTTATACCTCTAATAAACTAATTATATATGTTGTTTCTACTATGTAATTAGGTATAATTATAATAATTGCAAAACAGATGATAATCAACCTGAAATTACTTTATAAAACAAGAACATTTACACAACAATAATGTCATTAAAAAACATAAGCCCCCAAGAATGAGACAAAGCAAACAACACCAGGAAATTCAGTTAGGGATTAATGTCTAGCACTGTAGGTATAATAGGGACGCTGTCACCTTCCCATTACCCTAATGCACTCCATTCCTCTTAGATATAGTATGTTTAAATCCCGAGCTGTGAATTTCTAGGCCTTTGTGTCTTTGTCTTACTACCTTAACATTTTTAATGTAGTTTTTGTTGTGTAAATCTATATAAGTGCCATCACCCGTCAGCGGTGACATCTGATGGCATGAGGCCGACCCAGTCTGCATGTATTAGGGCTTTTTGTGTTTGTGCAGTGGAAACTACTTAAACAAATTCCAGTTGAAGGAATAAACCTGTAAAAGGAATACATTTTCCCTGTTCTGAAACAATAGCTCAGTGTTGAATGGATGCCCATGAAAAGAATAAATCACATAGAAGGATAAAGTTCTTTTCCTCAGAATGGCAAGAGGATAGTAATAATGATTTTGACCTATTGAGGAAATAAATCTCTTGATTTATCAGCTTGATGTGGAGACCAATCTAGAACACATGTCAGGAAGCCACCTTGAAATTACTGCTAAATTTGGGATGGTCCAAAAAGAGATTCAGATATCAAAGACAATATCAAAAAGTCAATCGTTTCACAGAAAAAGTTGAGGCCCCAGACTGGGCAGGAGCACTTTGACATTATTTGCCTAACTCTTTAATATTTAGTCATTCTATCAGTGCCATACTCCAGTAAACCAAATACCTGAAGAGCTGTGATTGGATGTAAGAATCAGCCTCCTTTAAAATAGAGTATTCACTTGCAACCGATCTTATGTATTGTTTGTGAACAGTGGTTCAGGAACTGTAGATCTGTTATTAGATATGCCTTGGTAAGATTTGTTGTGAATTTGCAGTGAATTGGGGGCTTTAGAAATGTGTACATCCTTGTGTCTTCAGCTCCTATTACTTGGGGGATCTGTGCCATATAAAAGTTCAGTGTCTGTTATCACCTTAATTTGTAGCAGAAAAATTGGAGTATATTTAAGAGCATTTAGAACTTGAGATGCCGAATCAAGTTCAACTTGAGAGTTGAAGATGCCAACTTATATTCTGGTTTCTTCATCTGTTAAACAAAGCAGTCAACAAAATAATATAGATATAATTTTCACAGCTGCCAGCAGTTAACGTAGACATGCAGATGCTTAATAAATACTTGCCAAATAAATACATAAATAAAAGGGGGAAAATAGTATTTGCTGGGTTCCCCCCACCACCCCACCTGACTCCTAAAAGAGTATGAGTTGTTTTTCCAAAGAGTTTGGTAATATTACTTAAATTTTATATAATACTTTATTTTCTCTGATTATGAAATAATATTTATATATATATTTAAATTACAGATCAGCTCAAAAGAAGGCATGGAAAGGCTTTGAGGTGTGTGCTGCCTTATTGCTTTCCAGAAAGCTTCCACTCCCACTAGTATAGTGAAGTCGCTCAGTTGTGTCTGACTCTTTGCGATCCCATGGACTGTAGTCTACCAGGCTTTTTTGTCCATGGGATTTTCCAGGCAAGAGTACTGGAGTGGGTTGCCATTTCCTTCTCCAGGGGATCTTCCTGACCCAGGGATTAAACCCAGGTCTGCTGCATTGCAGGCAGACGCTATGCCATTTCCCCATGTTTACCAGTATTGGTTATCTTAATTTTTAAAAATCTGTCAATTTCATGTGCTACATCTTACTTGTATGCATTGTCTTTAATTTTAGAAAACTTACTTTTCTTCTGATTTCTGTTTCCATTTGCTTCTATTGGATATGGTTGGTTTTTTGATAAATATTATCTGAATCTCTTCTCTATGATGGGAAAATTCTGCAATGTTGTGAGTCTTAGTAACAGCCTCCTCCTGCTGTGAAAACTGCAAGTTCCAAGTCTTTCTTATTATGAGAACACAAGTGCGTATAGCAGGTTCTCCCCACAGGATGCCTCCGATTCAGAGTTGAGTTATCTGTGAGGAATTCTTCTTTGTGACAGTTGTCGAAAGAGAGTTCCTGGGGAGCAGGGGCAGCCATGCTGGTGGTATCCAGTGTCTACTGCCTGAGGTAGGCCTGCATTGGCAGTGCTCAGCAGGGGCATCAGTGACTTCCTTACTAGACCAGATCTCTGCTGGGATTCTAGGTATCAATCCCAGCTTTGTAGCTTGAAACTTGTATCTACTTTTCATGACAGTCTTGTGAGCTTGGTAATCATTTTTAAGAATAAGCATCCTTTTTTTGCTTAAATAAACTAATATACATTTTTATTACTTGCTTCTCAGAATATTAATTGATAAATAAGTGGATGCTGGGACTGGTTGATTCTAATGTTGCTAGAAATTTTAAAGAAAAAGAATAATAGACTCAAATTCCTAAATTCTTGGCTCTAGGAAAGGGATTTTTTTTTTTTAAACCAAAAGAATATCTTCTCTGTTGTAGACACAGAACAGAGTAAATTCAAAGTAAAAGGTGATTGACTCCCGTGCCAAGATTGTTGAATTAATAAGTCAGCTGAACTCTGTCTGGTGTCAAAGTGTAATAATGAAAAAAGGTTGAAACTACAGAACTGGGAGTGGAAATATAGGTCAGGATTTGAATGATTCAGACTGTAATGGCCTCCCAAATCCACAAGTCTCCTTTGGGCTGAAAGAGCCTTCTTGCCCAGTCTTGCTTGAAAACCCTGGAATGACCTCTTTGCAAACAGAGTCCAATCCTCCTTATGGCCCATTCTCAAATCATGCACCATCCCCAGACCTGTATCTTGAGACAGATCCCAGCATGTCTTATAATAACCATCAGAGTTGAACTATAAGATTTTGCTAATTTTTAAAATCAGATAGTATATGTGTAAATAGATTCTGAAGGTATAAGAACATGGAAGAAAGACTATAATTATAAGTTTGTGGATGTACTTACCACAAATTCTGGATTCAATATAGTAGCTTAAGTGAGAGTGGTTAATGTCATACAAGGCATTCAGCTGCTTAGGAAATCAGAAAAGTTGGAGTAGGTTCATCATGTTTGCCTAACTCTACAGGTTCTCCAAGAAGATTCAGAAGACATTCCCTTCAGGCATTTAGAAATACATGAGTATTCAAGGTCTGGAAGAGTGCTGCAGTGTCCATTCTCTATAAGTCAAGGATGCTAGTGGGAGATGCAGTAGGGTTTCATTAATTCAGTTAGGATGTATGGGTCCCAGGATGGCAGAGCCTAAGTACCAGCTCAAAAGTATTAGAGATAAGGTGAATGTGATTATCATAATATGGATTAGAGCTAGTATGATAATAGTTAGACCAGCTGTAGTGTTTGGTGATAATTAACAGGATTAAAATAGATGGGTAGCCCAATTAGATTCTACTTAATATGAATAAGAAAAACTGCATGCTTGATGAACTAAGGCCTGACAATAGTCATGATCCCTTTTAAAGTCCTAATGTGTGTAAGTTTACAGGTTCAAAAATTTTTTGATGAAGGAGAGATCAGGTACTCTTGAGAGGAAGAAATCTGCAGTAACATCTTAATTAGACTTTTTAAATCTTTTATCTTTTACAAAGGGACCTGAGCCATTTGCCAGGGTGACTGAACACTTGCGGAAAAGGGAAATACCTAGACCTTTCATAATTATTAGATGTTAACTCTGAGCTAACGAAAGGTTCTGGGGACCTAGAATGCAACCTAGTTTTTATGTCAGAATATGGGATTTATGGAATTCAGATGATAGAGATTTGATCCAAATCTGTCTTATAGTTAGCCCATTGGGACCATGAATGCATCCCTCTTTATTTCCTTAATTCATGAATTTATTGTTGGACTATATATCTTTAGCAATAGAAGAACTCCATAATGGCTTCTGATATATCAGAAAGGACCAGGTAGAAATTGCTGGAATTTGTCTTACTACCAAGAAACTAAATGTAAAGCAGTACCATGTCCCTGAGGAACTGCAGCTTTAAATGTCATCATAAACCACTCGAAAATGGCAGGGATGTTGAGTTTTATCACTTCTTAACATAACGCTTTAGTATGAATAGGTCTTAGAGAATGTTGGTGGATTATCATGATGATAAGATTAACAGGTGGTAACTCATCTAAAGCCACACATCGTGGAATGTGAAGTCAAGTGGGCCCNTTTTTTGTACATTTCTTCTGTGTATTCTTGCCACCTCTTCTTAATATCTTCTGCGTCTGTTAGGTCCATACCATTTCTGTCCTTTATCGAGCACATCTTTGCATTAAATGTTCCCTTGGTGTCTCTAATTTTCTTGAAGAGATCTCTGGTCTTTCCCATTCTGTTCTTTTCCTCTATTTCTTTGCACTGATCTCTGAGGAAGGCTTTCTTATCTCTCCTTGCTATTCTTTGGAACTTTGCATTCAGATGCTTATATCTTTCCTTTTCTCCTTTGCTTTTTGCCTCTCTTTTCACAGCTATTTGTAAGGCCTCCCCAGGCTGCCACTTTGCCTTTTTGCATATCTTTGACATGGGGATGGTCTTGATCCTTGTCTCCTGTACAATGTCACAAACCTACATCCATAGATTTATCAGGCACTCTCTCTATCAGTTCTAGTCCCTTAAATCTATTTCTTACTTCCACTGTATAATCATAAGGAATTTGGTTTAGGTCATACCTGAATGGTCTAGCAGTTTTCCCTACTTTCTTTAATTTAAGTCTGAATTGGCAGTAAGAAGTTCATGATCTGAGCCACAGTCAGCTCCCAGTCTTGTTTTTGCTGACTGTATAGAGCTTCTCCATGTTTGCTGCAAAGAATATAATAATCAATATGATTTCAGTGTTGACCATCTGGTGATGTCCATATATTGAGTCTTCTCTTGTGTTGTTGGAAGAAAGTGTTTGCTATGACCAGTGCCTCATAGGTGAACTCTATTAGCCTCTGCCCTGCTGCATTCCGTATTCCAAGGCCAAATTTGCCTGTTACTCCAGGTGTTTCTTGACTTCCTACTTTTGCATTCCAGTCCCCTATAATGAAAAGGACATCTTTTTTGGGTGTTAGTTCTAAAAGATCTTGGAGGTCTTTATAGAACCATTGAACTTCTGCTTCTTCAGCGTATAGACTTGGATCACCGTGATATTAAATGGTTTGCCTTGGAAATGAACAGAGATCATTCTGTCATTTTTGAGATTGCATCCAAGTACTGCATTTTGAACTCTTTTGTTGACCATGATGACTACTCTATTTCTTCTAAGGGATTCTTGCCCACAGTAGTAGATATCATGGTCATCTGAGTTAAATTCATCCATTCCAGTCCATTTTAGTTCACTAATTCCTAGAATGTCGACATTCACTCTTGCTTTTTCCTGTTCAACCACTTCCAGTTTGCCTTGATTCATGGACCTAACATTCCAGGTTCCTATGCAATATTGCTTTTTACAGCATCAGACCTTGTTTCTATCACCAGTCACATCCACAACTGGGTATTTTTCTTGCTTTGGCTCCATCCCTTCATTCCCCTCAGCATATTGGACACCTACTGACCTGGGGAGTTCCTCTTTCAGTATCCTATCATTTTGCCTTTTCATACTCTTCATGGGGTTCTCAAGGCAAGATACTGAAGTGATTTGCCATTCCATTCTCCAGTGGACCACATTCTGTCACACCTCTCCACCGTGACCTGTCTGTCTTGGGTTGCCCCACATGGCATGGCTTAATTTCATTGAGTTAGAAAAGGCTGTGGTCTATGTGATCAGATTGGCTAGTTTTCTGTGATTATGGTTTCATTGTATCTGCCCTCTGATACCCTCTTGCAATACCTACCATCTTACTTGGGTTTCTCTTACCTTGGACATGGGGTATCTCTTCACGGCTGCTCCAGCAAAGCACAGCAGCTGCTCCTTACCTTGGACGAGATCTCCCCTCGTGACTTTGAATGTGGAGTAGTTCCTATTGGCTGTCCTTTGCCAGCACAGCCATAGCTCTTAGACGAGGGGTTGCTCCTCTTGGCCCCGCCCCTGACCTGTGCGTGGGATAGTTCCTCTCGGTGGCTCCTGCGCAGTTGCAGCCTGGTGCTCTCAGTCACTGCCCCTGATCTTGAGCCTGGGGTAGTTCCTGTCGGCAGTGCTTCTGCGTGGTCCATCACAGCCGACGTGCATCTGCCACTTCCCATTTCCATTTTTGAATAAGGATTTGATACTCAATCAAAGCAGCCCTCTCGCCGCCATGAGGTAATAAGAAGTGTCATTATGAGAAAGGGTACAGTCTAGGAGTCTAGGATGCAGTGATATTATCATGTTACTGAATCAATCCAGAGGTTGCCTGTCTCCATCACATCCTGGTAGTTGGATGTCCTATTACTTATGGTGCCCCTGATCTTGAGCCTGGGGTAGTTCCTGTCGGCAGTGCTTCTGTGTGGTCCATCACAGCCGACGTGCATCTGCCACTTCCCATTTCCATTTTTGAATAAGGATTTGATACTCAATCAAAGCAGCCCTCTCGCCGCCATGAGGTAATAAGAAGTGTCATTATGAGAAAGGGTACAGTCTAGGAGTCTAGGATGCAGTGATATTATCATGTTACTGAATCAATCCAGAGGTTGCCTGTCTCCATCACATCCTGGTAGTTGGATGTCCTATTACTTATGGCCTGTTGTTGTTGTTGTTTAGTCACCAAGCCATGTCTGACTCTTTGTGATTCCATGGACTGCCAGGCTGCCCATGGGATTTCCCAGGCAAGAATACCGGAGTGGGTTGCAATTTCCTGCTCCAAGGGAGCTTCCGGACTGAGGGTTGAATGCCCGTCTCCTGCATTGGCAGGCAGATTCTTTATCACTGAGCCACCAGAGAAAAGCATCTATAATACAAATACCAAATTCATTAAATAATACATCTGGAGCTTACATTTTTGTTCTTTTTTTTTTTTTTTTAATTGTGCGAGCACAAGGTAAGACAAAGTATATTATGTGACTCTGAGAAGTAAGTTGTCCCATTGGGTAGAAACTTAAACTGCCTAAACTTCAGCTTTGATAAGGAACTGGATAAAATAAATAAAAATTGAAAAGACTAATTTGGTGGCTCAGACAATAAAGAATCTGCATGCAGTGCAGGAGACCTGAGTTTGATCCCTGAGTTGGGAAGATCTGCTGGGGAAAGGAATGACTACCCACTCCAATATTCTTGCCTGGAGAATTCTATGGACAGAGAAACCTGGCAGGCTACAGTCCACAGAGTAGCAAAGAGTTGGACATGATGGAGTGGCTAACACTTTAACTTTTTTTTACATAGGTTATAGGAGAAGTTCATAAATAGTCATATATATGAGGAACAGAGAGGTGAGAGTACAACCTAATGATCTTCCTTTTTGAGAGTTTGATTCTCACCTGTGATAATCATCATACTGTTTATATTTATCAGCACCTAGAATGTGGGTCAGAGAAGGCAATGGCACCCCACTCCAGGACTCTTGCCTGGAAAATTCCATGGACGGAGGAGCCTGGAAGGCTGCAGTCCATGGGGTCGCTGAGGGCTGGACACAACTGAGCGACTTCACTTTCACTTTTCACTTTCCTGCATTGGAGAAGGAAATGGCAACCCACTCCACGTGTTCTTGCCTGGAGAATGCCAGGGACGGGGGAGCCTGGTGGGCTGCCGTCTATGGAGATGCACAGAGTTGGACACGACTGAAGTGACTTAGTAGCAGCAGCAGAATATGGGTATCACAGTAATATATGCTGCCTTTGACACAGTTCACAAGGAATGTACTCACAGTGATGCAGCCTGTGCTACTGTTTCAAAGAAACAGTAAGGATGACTATTCTTGGCTCTAAAATTAACTTGCTACATGGTTGCCGTCTATGGAGATGCACAGAGTTGGACACGACTGAAGTGACTTAGTAGCAGCAGCAGAATATGGGTATCACAGTAATATATGCTGCCTTTGACACAGTTCACAAGGAATGTACTCACAGTGATGCAGCCTGTGCTACTGTTTCAAAGAAACAGTAAGGATGACTATTCTTGGCTCTAAAATTAACTTGCTACATGGCCTCAGGCAAGACACTCAATCTCTCTGCTCAGTTTTCCCAATCTGTAAGGACAGAATGATAATTCTTGTATAAAATTTTCCTTCAGAGGGCTATTGAAAGGATTATTAAAAGCACATTTTGAATCCATTGAAGAAAAAAGAAATGCTTTATAAAGGTAGAAAATTTAAGTTATTTTCCCAGGAATGGAGAAGAGGAGACATATTTCAAGGCTGCCTATGGCCTTACATGGCCCATAATAATAGCTCAGGAAAGAGGCTGTGAGGATGGAGTCAGTTACAGGCCTACTCTCTGATCTCCATTTCCTTTGCACTGCAGAAAGGAGAGAGTAACATGCCCTGCTCCTAGTGCTGCATTAAGGGACAAGTTAAGACAGGGTGAATTTCTTAGGCTTTTCCATCAATATGTGTGGAATATAATGTGATAAGGAGTTGATATCCATGAAAGGAAGAGATGACCCAGTTATTTATTATGAACTTGCTGCTGCTAAGTCGTTTCAGTAGTGTCTGACTCTGTGTGACCCCATAGACAACATCCCACCAGGCTTCCCATCCCTGGGATTCTCCAGGCGAGAACACTGGAGTGGGTTGCCATTTCCTTCTCCAATGCATAAAGTGAAAAGTGAAAGTGAAGTCACTCAGTCAGGTCTGACTCTTAGCGACCCCATGGACTGCAGCCTACCAGGCTCCTCTGCGCATGGGATTTTCCAGACAAGAGTACTGGAATGGGGTGCCAATGAACTTATCCACCCCTAAAGGAACAAAGTTCTATAATAGGTATTTTACCCGGAGTGTAGTATCACATTGGGCTTCCCAGGTGGCGCTAGTTGTAAAGAATCCTCTTATCAATGCAGGAGACCCAAGTTTGATCACTTGGGAGCTTAAGGTTCAGGCTCTTGTTAGTTATTTCTTGAAGTAGGAACCTATTGATGTCCTAAAATCTCATCAGTCTTCATTATGATATTGCTTTCACATTGCTACCAGATTTCTTTTGAAAATGAAAATATTTTCTATTTCTCTACAAACACTTCTAGTGTTAAACGTTGCCTACAGTTTCAGAATCAAACTTTACTTAAGCAGTTAAAATTCTCTTCAGTATGACACAAAGGATGCAAATTTGAGCAAGCTCCAGGAGATAGCAGAGGACAGAGGAGGCTGGTGTGGTGTAGTTATGGGGTCGCAATGAGTCAAACATGATTTAGTGACTCAACAACAACAGAAATATGATTTACATCTACTATTGCCTATACAAAAGTTTCATCTGACTGAATTGTCTTTTATTTTTGTGCCTATTTTACCTCCCAAACCCATCCCATTTTTTCTAATTTAAAAAGAGCTTAAGCATATATCAAGGCTTGTGCCAAATGCCATCTCATAGATGCTGTTCTAGTTCTCTTCACTTCAGTTCAGTTCAGTCGCTCAGTCATGTCCGACTCTTTGTGACCCATGAATCACAGCACGCCAGGCCTCCCTGTCCATCACCAACTCTCGGAGTTCACCCAGACCCATGTCCATGGAGTCAGTGACGCCATCCAGCCATCTCATCCTTGGTCGTCCCCTTCTCCTCCTGCCCCAATCCCTCCCAGCATCAGAGTCTTTTCCAATGAGTCAGCTCTTCACATGAGGTGGCCAAAGTACTGGAGCTTCAACTCTAGTTCCCTTAGTGTATAATAATTCTGTAGGATTTTTATTTTTCTTAAATGCTATCTCATTTAGTAGTTGAAATCTTCTATTTCAGTTATTTGGAAATCATTTTACTTCACCCTTCTGCACTGAACTCTCCTAGAAGGAAGAGACTATGTTCTAATGATCTATTCCAGGATCTAACATGTAATGCACTGGTCATCACGGGTGATCAATTAAGGAAAAAAAAAAAGCATTAAGTTAAGTTACACTCTAAAACCACTAATGTGTATTGTGTTAGGATAACAGACATGAAATACTGAACTAGAAAATGAGTGGACAGTATTGTGTTTCAATTTTGATCGATTCACAACTTGGGCGAAGTGAAGGGTAATGAATGAAGGGTGAGACTTAGGCCCACCTGTCCATGTGAGCCAATGTCGTGCTCACCCAAAGACTCACAGTTATGACTTGGAAGATGTTCATAGCTGAGTAGGCACTTAATGTAATTGATGAACATTAAAAGAGAAGGAGGGAGATAGTAATCCTAGAAAACATTGCTCTAAGTAGGTGGAATAGCTCAGATACTTATTCTATGACTATAAAACTCATAACACTTTAGCAAATAAAAATATTCAATAGATAAATTAAAAAAATATTTGTAGTCAGAAATTTTCTAATGTACTGTGCTGTGTTCTAATTCCCTGCTGTGAATTTCATACTTTATAGTTCTTACTCCTCTCAACAACCCTATAAAACAGGCATTTTTTTCCTCATTTTATATAAGGGGAAATAGATTAGGAAACTTGCCCAAGGCCACCCAACTGCTTAAATAGTAGAGCCCTTATTCATACCAGGCCAGTCTCACATCGAAGCTTACATTCTTTTATTCTCTCAAATGATCTAAGCTTTCTTGTAAGTTTTCTACAGTTTGACAATTTAAAAAATTTCCAGATTGGAAATCTGAGTGGTTGCTCAGGCATCTGCCTGGTTAAGGCAGGAGTATGATTCCTTCCAGCTCAGGACAAAGCTCTTATTCTCTCTGCACCATACACAGACAGACCAATGTATTTATCTGTTGTACATTTAAGCTCCATCATTTCTTTTTGGTCACTTAGATCTCACAGATGCCCACCATAAACATTAATGATTTAGGGCAGTGAGGCTGGAGTTTATAGCTTAAATTCGGGCAGGAAGAAATAACTGAGTTCTTTTTTGGCCTGGTGTATATGATAGATGCATAAGCAGGCAGAGGGACACTTCACCGTCAGCGTGTTGGATTTTAAAATGTCACCTCATCAGTCTGTTTTGGAGACACCCGATGTGTTCCAGGACTTACTGTAAAGTCTGCGATATAAACCTCACAGAGAAACAAAAGTGCATGTTTAAAAAGTGACTGGAAAATTAAAAATAGTTACCAAAAAAATCCACCCACATCAGCCAGAATGACATCATTCTATAATCACTGAAAGCAATTCATTTTATAGAATCAGAACAAACCCCTCAAATTGACTTCTTCTTCCCTTTGTAGAAGAGATAAATGGGGGCCAGGAGCTGCTATGCTAATATTCAGGCAGATAAGAAGTGTGTTTGCTTCATGACAGACTCCTTGAAATGGGGTTTGTGAAAATGAATGCACTGCATTCACAGGAACAGCGGCGCTGCTGGGTCCTGCCGGCAGTAAATCCAGCAATTCGATTTTGACTTGGGTGTTTATCATCTCTCCACTTTGTGCAGTGCGATGCAAAGGGGGAGGGGATACCGGTTGCAGTTCAGCTTGCGGGCGGCGGGTGTCATCCCACTACCGCAGAACGGAGAGGGTGCCCGGCGTGTTTCTAGTCATGCGTTTAATACATTAGTCTGTAATTTTTGTCTTCGAGGTAATGAGGCCTGACAGCTTTGGCTGGTGCACGATAACAGCCCCATACTGATATCTTTGAAATTCTTCAGTGCCAAATTCCTAAAGGAAGAAATGACTTTTGCGAAATGACAGAAACATGCTTCATTTTATAAGACATTGTGGTTAACAATCTGAAACAATGAAGTGTTTTTTGAGCTAGAGCTAAACTAATTTGAGCTATATTAAAAGTGCCGACGTAGGTGCTCAGCCACTGCTTTGGGTTGGTTTGTTTTTGCTGGGGTGGTTGGTAAGGGGTATAATCTCAGGAAAATACATAGGGATTAATGTTCAGAGATTGATAATAGCAATCATGAAAATGATAATGCTAATAATTATCCAATATTTTTCCTTTACAGTACCTCCTCTTGAAAAATAAAAAAGACATCAAGCAGGATTGTCTTAGAAAGGATGGGATTCCTATGTCACGTTGTCACTTCAGTACATGGATCAGCTGCCACAGAAGACAGGAGACACACATGGATGCTGATCGCCTCCTTGGAGTGAGTACCACGGGGTTTCAGTGACAGAGGAGTGCAAAGGGGCTTTAATGCAACAAGAAACCTTTGGAAAAAAGTTCTTTTAAAACCCATGCTGACAATGAACTTGTTCTTAAGCATAATTAATGGAAGAAACCCACTGTAGGAATCATTTGTAGCTGAAATTAGCTGAAATCCAAAGCTCCCTGGGAGTTGCTGGCATTTGAAAATGTGGACTGTTGCCAAGTTCAAGGAGCAGTTCATTTACTAGGTAAGCTTCTGAAGTACTCTTGTACCCTGTCAACAAAGGCACTAAAGAGAGGAGCCCATTTTTTTAGACACCAGCTTTCTCTTCTCGAAAGCTGTTCAATTCCAAATGCAAAATTCTAAAAGAGAATACCAAAATAAAAATGAACAAGAGGCATGTCTGAGAGGAATGACATTACCAGTTAAAATAGGGAAATTGCTCCCTCTGTTTAGAAGAAAAACCAGTCTGATGAGGTTGGGAAATTTGGGGGTGAGGAACAAAGAAGTATTGCTTTGAATATCTTTGTTTATAGGTAAAACATGTGATCCACTTATGCTGCTACTGCTAAGTCGCTTCAGTCGTGACCGACTCTGTGTGACCCCATAGACGGCGCCCACCAGGCTCTGCCATCCCTGGGATTCTCCAGGCAAGAACACTGGAGTGGGCTGCCATTTCCTTCTCCAGTGCATGAAAGGGAAAAGGGAAAGTGAAGTCGCTCAGTCGTATCCAACTCTTCGCGACCCCATGGACTGCAGCCCACGAGGCTCCTCTGTCCATGGGATTTTCCAGGCAAGAGTACTGGAGTGGGGTGCCATTGCCTTCTCCCACTTATAGTAATTATATAAATTTTTGTTGATAATTATTGTTAAGGAAAAAGGGTTAGCTTTAGCATTTCAAATTGACTTAGTGGTTAAAACAGGAGTCCTAAAGTTATAACTGCTTTTTAAAAGGTCATATCATATCCCCAAAAGTTTGTAAGTTACGTTGTTTATAGCACATAGTAGGCATCTTTTAAAGGAAAATAGGGAAATCAAATTGGTGAAGTAAGTAAAAGATCATGTAAGAAGTGGGCACAATTTTTTTCCTAATAACAGAAAATTTATTTTAGAAAGATGGCTTTCTACTTACTCAAATGTTTCTTTACTGTGGACAATACATGACTAGTAAATTGTCTCCTTCAGAGCTGTAAATGTTTAAGAGATTACACCTGATGTGTCAGACCAGGAAATATCCCAGAATGTTTCTAGGAGATAGAAAAATGTTCCCAGCAAATGAGTTTATGCTCAGAAATGATTATTGCATGTATTAGTTGGCCTAACATTTTGATAGTGTGCTCTGTCTAAACTCAGCTTTTCAGACTATAGATCCAAACTTACATCACATACTCTAAGATTTTGGGCAAACTTCAACTTTATTCTCCTTATATACCTACCCCTCATAACATTTATTGTAGCCTACAGAATTCACTTTGTGCAAATGGATAACTTGACTTAAAGTTTAATTCATAATTGTTTATTTTGTGTGATAATATCTGAAGACAACTTGAAAGCAGATGTTGAAACCCGCTTTCACTGTCCTGAGACACTACTGTTACTCAAAATACTGTGTACCTCTTCCAGTAGTCTGTGGACAGATTCCAAGACTGCCAAAGAATATCTAATAGTAGACATCAAAGTCAGGCTTGGAGAAGGTTGGGAACAGATTTTCAAGTGAATTTAGGTAGTCTAAGGAAGACTATTGTCATGCCTCATCAACAAAGACACAGAGAAAGATCTTCTTTGCATTGTACCCTTTTCCATATACTAATACAAACATGTAAAGTTGGATTAAAAAGATTGAAATATAATTTCCTATGTCTTAGTTATTACTTTATTCCAGGGGCCTATTTTATGGAGACACTAGCAAATTGACATGCTAATAGTGAAATATTATTAATGTGCTGAGGGGATTGATAATTAGCTTGAGGAATCTCAAGATATGAGGTCTGAAGAAGAGAAGTCTTAATAATAACTAGCTTGATACTAGCTATCTTTTGATAAAATGTTATAGATACATTTATTTTATTCTGGCATGAAAAGTAAGAGGTTTCTGCCTCAGATAATATTTTAATTACTCATGCAACACTTTAATCAGTTTACTTCTCATCCCCTATACGGTAACATAATGAAGGAATATGTCACCTGCACATACAGTAGGGACAGGAACTCCTAAATTATGGAACTCTTCGCTTTTTTAAGGAGATCAGTCCTGGGTGTTCTTTGGAAGGAATGATGCTAAAGCGGAAACTCCAGTACTTTGGCCACCTCATCCGAAGAGTTGACTCATTCGAAAAAATTCTGATGCTGGGAGGGATTGGGGGCAGGAGGAGAAGGGGACGGCAGAGAATGAGATGGCTGGATGGCATCATGGACTCGATGGACGTGAGTTTGAGTGAACTCCGGGAGTTCGTGATGGACAGGGGAGGTCATGGGGTCACCAAGAGTCAGACACAACTGAGGGACTGAATTGAACTGAACTGGCTTATTTAGAGGCTGGTGGCACAGTTATTCCTCCTTATCTCTAGGAGGATAGAGAGAAAGGGAGGGAAGAATGGGAGACAGAGATGAACACAGAACTTTGCTCTGTAATATAAACAATGTGAATCATCTCTGGAGAATGGTGATGACCCCTGGATCTACTGCCTTTTTGAAAAATAAATGAATGTCTACAGAGGAGATGCCTCTGTCTTTAACTTTCAAGATTTGTTTGCCATTCATATAACTTTTAACCCAAGATGCCAGTAGTGTTTGCTCAGTCATCCCTGGCTATGCCAAAACATGAACAAAGTCATGTGATATTGCTCCCTGCCATGTATAAGAGTCTGAAGAATATTAATAGAAGAAAAGTAGGTTTATTTTATATGACTTAAAATAATTTAATGGGAAAATGGACAGAAGTCATAGGGAAATATATTTCCATTCAATTTGGAAACTAAGATCCGTTTAATAGTGTAACTGATTCCCTCATAAGTTTGTAAATTTAATATATCTGGAAATATGCATGCATATTATGTATTTCAGCAAACCAATAATCACAGTGGATAAATGGTCTAGATAATCCAAGTTTCCACCTGAAAATGGAAGAAGATGAGCACAATAAAGGACAAAAATGGTATGGACCTAACAGAAGCAGAAGATATTAAGAAGAGGTGGTAAAAATACACAAAAAAACCATACAAAAAAGATCTTCATGACCCAGATAACCATGATGATGTGATCACCCAACCAGACAAGACATTCTGGAATGCGAAGTCAAGTGGGCCTTAGGAAGTACCACTATGAACAAAGCTAGTGGAGGTGATGGAATTCCAGCTAAGCTATTTCAAATCCTAAAAGATGATGCTGTGAAAGTGCTGCACTCAATTTGCCAGCAAGTTTAGAAAACTCAACAGTGGCCACAGGACTGGAAAAGGTTAGTTTTCATTCCAATCCCAAGTAAAGGCAATGCCAAAGAATGTTCAGACTACTGCCCAATTGCATTCATCTCACATGGTAGCAAAGTAATGCTAAAAATTCTCCGAGCCAGGCTTCAAGAGCACGTGAACTGTGAAAATCCAGATGTTCAAGCTAGATTTAGAAAAGGCAGAGGAACCAGAGATCAAATTTCGAAGATCCATTGAATCATTGAAAAAGCAAGAGAGTTCCAGAAAAACATCAGCTTTTGCTTTATTGACTACACTAAAGTCTTTGACTGTGTGGATCTCAACAAACTGTGGAAAGTTCTTCAAAACATGGGAATTCTGGACCACCTGACCTGCCTCCTGAGAAATCTGTATGCATTTTTTTGATTGGGTCATTTATTTTTCTGGAGTTGAGCTGCATAAGCTGCTTGTATATTTTTGAGATTAGTTTTTTGTCAGTTGTTTCATTTGTTATTATTTTCTCCCATTCAGAAGGCTGTCTTTTCACCTTGCTTATAGTTTCCTTTGTTGTGCAGAAGCTTTTAATTTTAATTAGATCCCATTTGTTTATTTTTGCTTTTATTTCCAGTATTCTGGGAGGTGGATCATAGAGGATCCTGCTGTGATTTATGTCAGAGAGTGTTTTGCCTATGTTCTCCTCTAAGAGTTTTATAGTTTCTTGTCTTACGTTTAGATCTTTAATCCATTTTGAGTTTATTTTTGTGTATGGTGTTAGAAAGTGATCTAATTTCATTCTTTTACAAGTGGTTGACCAGTTTTCCCAGCACCACTTGTTAAAAAGATTGTCTTTAATCCACTGTATATTCTTGCCTCCTAAGAGAAAGCCTGTGCACAGCAACAAAGACACAGCACAACCAAAAACAAAAAAAAAGCCTGTGCACAGCAACAAAGACACAGCACAACCAAAAACAAATAAATAAATATTGGGGGAATAAATGAGGGTCAAAGTAAAGGCAGTATGTTCACACAAAAATCTGCACCCAGATGCTCACAGCAGCATTACTCAGAATAATCAAGGACTGGCAATACTCAAATGTCCATTAGCTGATGAACAGATAAACAAAATGCAGTATACTCACATAACAGAATATTATTCACTCATAAAAATGAAGTGCTAATGAGAATTTATTGCATTAAATGCTCAAGTACAAAAAGGAGGGAATATGTGGTTTTCCTGTGTTTGATTCTTTAAAAAACAATCAGTAGTATTTGCAGTTGTGAGTTATACAGGTTTATGCAGAGAGACTACAGTTTGCTATAGTCACCAAAAAAAAAAAAAGTATTGCTAACAGTTCCCAAGCACTTTGAGATTCCTAAACTTATTTTCTGATATACAAAATGTGGTATTTACTGGCATTATTTTGCATTTCTCAAGACAAAAATGACATTAAGTAAAAGTTGTGTGTAAATTTGATTCACAGGTACTTAAAAACTTTAAAGCTGCAAATGAAACGAAAGGTCCTCAATATTCAGACAATGATATTTTCTTTTTCTGACTATGAGTTTACATCTCATTTATTTTATAAATGGTTTAGTTAAAGCAGGCTTCAATGGTGGCTCAGATGGTAAAGAATCTGCCAGCAGTACAGGCGACCTGGGTTCGATCCCTGAGTTGGGAAGATACCCTGGAAAGGGAATGGCAACCCACTCCAGTATTACTGCCTGGAGAATCCATTGGACAGAGGAGCCTGGTCTGCTACCGTCCATGGGGTCGCAAAGAGTCGGACACGACTGAGCAACTAACTCTCCTTTTCTTCTTTAAAGCACTGTTCCTTTTGACATTCAAGTTTTCATTGTACTACATTTTTCATGTAAGACCAAATCCAGACTGCATTTTTACAGTGCTTTTTTCCTCTCAGTGCTGCTAAAAAGAAAAAGCAGCTAACATTTTGAATTTACAACATGCCGAAGATGACACAGAAATTATTACATTTATTTTTGTTCTTGTTAAAACTCTGTGAGCAACATTTACCAAGATAGCATGTTAAATTACTGGCATTCTCTAGATACTAAATAAAAGGCTACAACTCTCTAACATTAATAGATATATACAACATTCCCTAGCGGTCCAATGGTTAGGATTCTTGCTTTCACTGCTGAGGGCACAGGTTCAATTCCTGGTTAGTGAGCTAAGATCCAACAAGCTGCAAGGCACAACCAAAAAAATACAGACATAGAACAACAACAACAAAAAGAATAAAAATAAAAACAGAACAAGTACTGATACATATTACAATGTGGATAACTCTTGAAAACATGCTACGTGAAAAAAACCAGACACAAGACTATATATTACATTTCATTTATGAGAAATGTCCAGAATAGGCAAGTTTAGTGACAGAAAGGAAGTATGTGGTTGCCAGGGGACAGGAGGCTGGGGAGCAGAGTGGGGGGTGTTGAGGGGGAGGACTGAAGGGTGTCAGCTAAGGGTGCAGGTTTCTATTGATTGTACTGAAAATGTTCTATAATTCATAGTGGTTGATAGTTACACAACTCTGTGAATATACTATACATTTATATTTATAGTGTAGTATAAATATTGGGTTGGGCAAAAAAGCTTGATTGGGTTTTTTCTGTAACATCTTATGGAAAAACTTGAATGGACTTTTTGGCCAACCTAATACTCTAGTATAGTATTTAAATACTAAATATACTATGGTATAGTATATTCTCTGTTGGCTCAGTGGTAAAGAATCCTCCAGCACACGTAGGAGACTTGGGTTCAATCCTCGGGTTGGGAGGATGACTTGGGGAAGGAAATGGCAACCTACTCTAGCATTCTTGCCGGGGAAATCCCATATACAGAAGAGCCAGGTGGGCTGTAGTCCATGGGGTCACCAAGAGTCAGAACAACTGTGCACACACATAGTATATTTAAATACATACTATATATTTAGATGGGTAAACTGCATGGCATGTGAATTATATCTCAAAGAAGCTGTTTGAAAAAAATGAAGACACTGGATCAAAACCCTAGGGTCTCTTCCAGTCAGTCTATGACTTACCAAGTTTCCCTGCTCACCTGAGGTTTGGAAGTCTATCTCAATAGGATTGGAGAGACTGGTTGCTGCTTCTCGCCACAGGCTGCCCCTGACAGGAGACCAGGCTGTCACCACACAGCGGTACAGGCCTGCATCTGAGACCTGAGTCTGGTACATTCGATAGCGAAATTCGTCTTCCTGCACTTTCTCTAACACAACACCATCCACCCGCGAGGCATCTGTCCAGTTCTCCAGCTTCACCACGGAATCCTGGTCCAAGGAGATGATGTACTTGGTTTCGTTGGGACTGGAGAGGTCCCCAACAGGTTTCTCAGCCGTGATGAGAACAGAGTAGCGTGGCGACTTAATATTTTTGGAAGACACTTTGCAAGTCATTTCAAATGTATTTCCGGCAGCGAAGAAAGGCTTGGGCTGCCTTGCCTTCACCACAAGCACAGAATCTGCAATGAAGTACCAGAAAGAAGTGATTTCTAACAGGATTAGCTAAATGGATATGCATCTGAAAGCACAATGTCAAGGAAATAGAAATTTATTTGCAAATTGCTGCACAATAGCATTTAGGAAAATCTGGAAACTCAGAAAGAAAATAGCATGTGTCAGGAAGCAGACTGAACACCACCATGCTGGAGGAGGCAGAGCAGTCTGCTTCGATTTAATAGGTGTGAGGGAACAGAGGATCGATGGGTGAGAATTTGCTTTTAAGGATTTTCAAGTCCTTGAGAAGTCTCACCCAGAGTGAGAATGTGGGAAGCTACTGGTGCCACCATGGATGTGAGTGAGAACTTGCTTCTAGTAAACTGGAGAAGATGCAGCTCTAGGCAGTTCCACCTGCCTCTCCCCACTGGGGCTCCCCTGGGTGCAAGGATAGGAGCAGAGCAAGTGAGAAATGGGTTCTACCGCTGTTTCACCATACGATGGTAACATTATAGAACAGGTCATTACTAACGTGCCTGCAACATACACGTGAAGATCTGTGTATGAAGATATGACTGCAAAGAGGCATAGTCATTTCCAGAGATGTAATTAAAGTTTAATTAATTTTAATTCTGAACCAGCATCCAAGGCTACTATCTTAAAGGTTTAAGTGTGTTACTTCCTGTCTCTCTGTCAAAAAGAAAAAATTAAACCACCTGCCTCTCCCCACTGGGGCTCCCCTGGGTGCAAGGATAGTAGCAGAGCAAGTGAGAAATGGGTTCTACCGCTGTTTCACCATACGATGGTAACATTATAGAACAGGTCATTACTAACGTGCCTGCAACATACACGTGAAGATCTGTGTATGAAGATATGACTGCAAAGAGGCATAGTCATTTCCAGAGATGTAATTAAAGTTTAATTAATTTTAATTCTGAACCAGCATCCAAGGCTACTATCTTAAAGGTTTAAGTGTGTTACTTCCTGTCTCTCTGCAAAAAGAAAAAATTAATCTGTAAGCATATACACATTAGAATTCATCTATATTATAATAGCTCAATGCCAGGCACTTGGAAGATACATAAATGTTTGCTGAGTGGATGGATAAATGAGTTAAATACAACCCTTTTACCCTTTAATGATATAATTCTGTAACCCACCCAGTTACAAAACAAAATTTTTATGTTGGGGTTTTTTGAGGAATAGTTTGTTCCACCAAACTATTAGGACAGCATGTATGTTACAGGGTCTCTCCAGAATTACTGATTCCTGAGGTCCCACTGAGCCATTCACATTCTTTCTTGAAGCTTCAATTTGTGAGATTAGAAGAGATAACTAGAGGTTAAACAGGAAAAGAGTTCAAGGACTGTGTCCTCAGGCATCTAATGTTTGAGGGTCAGAAAAGTAAACAGAAATCAGCAAAGGAAGCTGAGAATAGGTCAGGGTTGGAGAAAAGCCCAGAGAGGATGCTGTCCCACAAACCAAGGAGAAACCAAAGTATTTCCAAGAAGAGGGAATGATCATCGTGGTAAATCCTGCTAAATCAAGATGACTAACCATTAGATTTTGCAAAATGTCACTCACTAGTCATCTGGATCAAAAGCCAGATGAGAGGAGGTTAGAGAACAGGAGGAGGGAAAGTGGAGACACTGAGGACAGACAAATCAAAGGAAAGAAACACACAGGTGTAGGCAAGGGGTATGGAGAACAGAAAGATGGAGGTGGGGGAAGCAAGATCAAGATTCAGTTCAGTTCATTTCAGTCGCTCAGTCATAGCCGACTCTTTGCGACCCCATGGACTACAGCACGCCAGGCCTCCCTGTCCATCACCAACTCCCAGAATTTACTCAAACTCATGTCCATTGAGTGGTTGATGCCATCCAACCATCCCATCCTCTGTCGTCGTTCTTCTCCTCCTGCCGTTAATCTTTCCTAGCATCAGGGTCTTTTCAAATGAGTCAGTTCTTTGCATCAGGTGGACAAAGTATTGGAGTTTCAGCTTTAGCATCAATCCTTCAATGAACACCCAGGACTGATTTCCTTTAGGATAGACTAGTTGGATCTCCTTGCAGTCTAAGGGACTCTCAAGAGTCTTCTCCAACACCACAGATCAAAAACATCAATTCTTTGGTGCTCAGCTTTCTTTATAGTCTAACTCTCACATCCATACATGACTAATGGAAAAACCATAGCTCTGACTAGATGGACCTTTGTTGGCAAAGTAATGCCTCTGTTTTCTAATATGCTGTCTTGGTCATAACTTTTCTTCCAAGGAGCAAGAGTCTTTTAATTTCATGACTGCAGTCACCATTTGCAGTGATTTTGGAGCTCCCCCCAAAATAAAGTCTGTCACTGTTTCCACTGTTTCCCCATCTATTTCCCATGAAGTGATGGGACCAGATGCCATGATCTTCGTTTTCTGAATGTGGAGCTTTAAGCCAAGTTTTTCACTATCCTCTTTCACTTTCATCAAGAGGCTTTTTAGTTCTCCGCTTTCTGGCATAAGGGTGGTGTCATCTGCATATCTGAGCTTATTGATATTTCTCCCGGCAATCTTGATTCCAGCCTGTGCTTCATCCAGCCCAGCGTTTCTCATGATGTACTCTGCATAGAAGTTAAATAAGCAGGGTGACAATATACAGCCTTGACGTACTCCTTTCCCAATTTGGAAGCAGTCCAAATTTGTTCCATGTCCAGTTCTGTTGCTTCCTGACTTGCATACATATTTTTTCAGGAGGCAGGTCAGGTGGTCTGGTATTCCCATCTCTCAGAACTTTCCACAGTTTATTGTGATCCACACAGTCAAAGGCTTTGGCATAGTCAATAAAGCAAAGATAGATGTTTTTCTAGAACTCTCTTGCTTTTTCGATGATCCAATGGATGCTGGATCAATTTGATCTCTGGTTCCTCTGTCTTTTCTAAATCCAGCTTGAACATCTGGAAGGTCATGGTTCAAGTACTGTTGAAGCCTGGCTTGGAGAATTTTGAGCACTACTTTACCAGCATGTTTGAGATGAGTGCAACTGTATGGTAGTTTGACATTCTTTTGCATTGCCTTTCTTTGGAATTGGAATGAAACCTGACCTTTTCCAGTCCTGTGGCCACTGCTGAGTTTTCCAAATTTGCTGACATATTGAGTGCAGCACTTTCACAGCATCATCTTTCAGGATTTGAAAGAGCTCAACTGGAATTCCATCACCTCCACTAGCTTTGCTTGTAGTGATGCTTCCTAAGGCCCACTTGACCTCGAATTCCAGGATGTCTGGCTCTAGGTGAGTGATCACACCATCGTGATTATTTGGGTCATGAAGATCTTTTTTGATCAAGATTAGCTTAGCTTTAATTTAAAAAGACCACAACAAGAGATCTAACAACATGTTAATAGGCCAATGGGAAACAATGGGCGTGATCTAGAAAGATAGGTGTGTTGAGAGGATAGCCTGCGTGGAATTGAGAGTGTGGCAGGCTCTCAGTTATCAGAAGTGAGATTTCTAGCGTAGGGTGTAAGCTTGGGAGTGAATAACCCAAACAGGACAAAGGTCATGATGACTAGAGAAGGGGACATGAGACTGAGAATGAAAGGTTTCTCAACCTCAGATGCACCTGAGAACCATCTTGGGTGCATCTGAAAATTTCAAAGCCCAGATTGCAAGTAACCTCAGGCCAGTTAAGACAGAACCTCTTGTGTGACTTCAGCTTCAGTACTTTTTCAAAGCTCCTCGGGTGACTCCAACGTGCAGCCAAATATGACCCAGTGCCTATAAGGATCATGAAGACAGCAGGATAGAGGGGCTGTGAAACAAGAGTGAGCATCTCCACAGAAGGCCTGGGGAGGACCCAGGAGTGACGGCAACGAGAGGAGGTGGAACCATCTGATGCCTGGAGACCTGAAGCTGAATGTTTTTAGGGAGGAGGGAAAAGGGCCTGGAGGCTGCAGTGAGGGACGAGGGACCTGCCCCATCTAGACCGGGTTACACAGAGAAAAGAAAACAGCACCACTCAGGAAGACTCCAGGGAAAATGGTGTCCTTGGGGAGAGCTAGGTGGGGATGTTTACTGAGAGAAGAGAAAGGAATATTCAGAGATGAGGTCAGGAAGCAGGAAATTTTGCCAAGTTCTAGAGGGCCCAATGTGGGGTTTGGGGATTTCAGAGGTGTGTCAATGAGGCCACAAAAGCATGTGGAGGGCTGTGAAGGAGGACCCAGGAGGCCTGGCCTTCCTGCAATGATGGACTAGACCAAGGATAAAAGCCTTGACCAGTCTGATGTCCCAAGGCACACAGGGCTCTGAACATTCAGGAGGAGGCTGCATCAAAGAAACTGGTTCCCTGAAGTTCTTGTCAGCTCTCCCCAGGAACGGTCTCTCTGAATGGGTGACTGGCCGCTCAGGGGCAGGTGCCATGGCCTGGGGCTGCCCACTCACTCTGGGATTATCTTGAATGTGCCTGCGTCCAGCAGGAACTCATGGACACTGAAACACCCCCAAAGGACTGTGTGAAGTTTGGCTTGAGAGCAGCCAATGGAGCAAGAGTGTCGATGGCTTCTCTGGGCACCTGTGAGCTCCCACGAGATGAGCTTCTATCCCCAGCCCTCTCATTAGGACTTATCCCTCTCAGTGTCAGTACTTCAAAGGGATTCATGCTGAGGGTAAAAGGAACAGTCTCCTGACTGCATTTCTTAGATTGCTCGTGTAAAGGGAGACCTGCAGGGTGACTGTGAATCTGAAATGCAGAGCAGGATGACCGAAGCCAAAACAAACCAAAAATGTTCACGAACGAGACGAAAGCGCCTACCTTCCAATGCCCAAAATATGTTGATGGGCTTGGAGAAGACGTCCTTGCTCTTCACCCAGCTATTGTTACGCTGTTTGGTCCAGGCAGACACAACACAGTAATAATTGCCCCTGTCTTCCTCTGTAGTCCTTTGGATCCGGAAATTGAACGTGTCCAGGTGCTCCTTAGAAAAAATGAAGTCTCCCTCCCGGGCCCGCTGCTTGCTCCGCTCTCCGTACTTGAGTGTCCAGTCCCCATTCATGACGGCCAGGAGCTCGCTGGTGACCACGTCGTCGTTGCGCCGGTTCGCCCTTAGTACCAGGACACTGTGAAACGGATGCTCGCCTCTGGGTTCTTCACATCCATTATCCGGCATTCCAGCTCAGTGAGGTCATCTGAGAACTCAGGGACCTTAGAAGCATTCAGGTACACCTGATAGTCTGGTTCTGAACAAGAGGGGGCCAGGATTAAAAAAAAAAAAAAAAATCAATCAATCAAATCAGACACAGCAATTTCCCAAGAATTAACAAAAGGAACAAGACAAGCACTATTCTTGTCCTGATGATTAAATACCCATCCTACCAACAACAGTGAAAGAAACAGAAGTCTTTACAATGCACAGGAAGGACCCTCTGAGGTTGCCACAAAACTTGATATCACAAGTTTCGCTATCACAAAACTTGACAAGCACTAGCCCCACTATGACCCTCGAGAAAAACTCCCAAGGCCAGAAGTTAAATATCTCCAATCAGAGTCTTTATCTTCCCAGAGGGTTGGGGTCGGCTGTCAGTTTCCCCTGGAGGTTAGTCTTTTGAGAATCTCTTAACTGGTATCCATGCTTGACCAACATGTCCTCTAGCATGCCAGGTAGTGCCCAGAGACCTCCAAAGCCCCCGCTGGAAAATCTCAGAATCTCAGAATACATTTTGTTCTTGAGGCCAGTCAACCTCCCATGGCTCCAGTTCCTGCCATCCTTGGCTTTGGCCCAAAGATAAGGTCCTCATTTCCCCAAGTATGTTGGTTGCTCAGTCATGTCCACCTCTGCAACTCCATGGACTGTGGCTGGCCAGGCTCCTCTGTTCATGGGATTCTCTAGGCAAGAATACTGGAATGGGTTGCCATTCACTTCTGCAGAGGATCTTCCCAACCCAAGAGATTGAACCCAGGTCTCCTGGATTGCAGGCAGACTCTTCACCCTCTAAGCCACCAGGGAAGTCCCCATGTATACTCATACTTAAACTCCCCAAATAGCATTTTTTTCCCCACTGACACATGTAACTCTCCCATTCAATTCTGCCAACCTTGAAGCTAGCTCACTGTGATCCTGGCTCTAGTCAGCCTGCTCATGATGACCACTCTGCTTCTCGCCAGGCAGGTTCTGATAAGGGAGGGAGGGAAGTCAGTGTTCTCATGTCCCCACTGCCACTGTCACAGTCCGGTTATTTTTCACTTGTATAAAAAGTCCTCCTGCTACGAGGGTCATGTTGGCATCTAATCCATTTCTGCAACTCAGCATTTCACAGCCTCCCAGAAACTCCTACCGGGGTGCCTTCATACTTCCTTCCCTCCACCATCACCCTCTTTGGGTGTCACACCTAGTCATCTGAAGTCCTCCGTTCACCACAGTCTCACACCTCTGGTGACCTGTCTGCCGAGGCCTCTCCTCTTGACTTCCCGACAAATGTGCTCTCATTCTTTCATCTCCTCTGTGCCCCCTTCCTGGGTCCCCAGAGTGTGACATCCTTTCTCTGTGCTCCCATAAGCAGCAAGTTACTCCCTGCTTGAAGGTCTTGTCCCCAAGCTCCAAATACACAGCCTTCTATGGAGTAGTCACTTGGTATGAAGCCTTTTAAAAAGGCTACATTTTTCTCTTGTAGCACTTTGCCTGTTAGGAGACGAATAATTCTACCTACACAGAATTTTTCATTTGCCAATACGATATACACATCACCTCCATCAGACAGTTTAGTTTTATTTAATGTTGCTTTTATTTATGACTCATACAAATTATAAACTGCTGAGGTCAAGGAACTGTTCTTTTGTGATTTATACTTCTAACGAAATGTATAACATCATGACTTCCCCAAGAGTGATTCAGTGGCCAGGAAATGGAAAGAACTCAAAAGCCTCATTTCCTCAAATGTCATATTCACAAGCATTTAGTTGCAAGTGAGGCTGGACCCCGTGCCACAAAAAGTTCAATCAATGCTGCTCTGCCTGCGAGAGAATGTCCTCAGTGACATGGATGTTACAGAGAAACACGCTAGAATGTCATCTGCCACCTTGTCTCAGAGGTGAATGTGTTGAAGATGATCGCTGGGGGGTTTCCTGGCCCTGGGCAGAGGGCTAACACACACCTGCCTCTCCAGCAACTGCTGACTCTGGAGCTGACACTGAAATGTCACATGCATAAGGCGAGGCATTCCCAAATGACCCCACATCCAGGGTTTCAGATCCTTCCCTCATGTCAGAGTTTGGCACGGCAGCAGGGGTGAGGACAAGGTCAACCAAGTTTACTTAATGCGGAAAGGACAGACTTGAACAGGTTGTGCATGCAGCAAGACTGCCCTCCTCAGTCCTGGCGGGACCAACCGCGAACGCCGTTATCACTAAGGGTCCTCTCGAAGCAGGAGCAACTTGCTGCACTCTGACCCTTCCCATCAGTCACCACATTAACCTGAACAACAAACCGTGAAGCCGTAAAGAGCAGTGCTGAGGAGCCAGGGGTCTGGAAGACAGACGGGTCTGAACCTGACTGTGCCATGACGGGCTGTGTGACACTGGGCAGATTACTCAACCTCTCTGGTGGCTCATCTGCAAAAATGGGGGGAATAACAGTAACACCTCATGATGTTATCATGAGGATTAATAGTTAAAATACAGGTGAAAGTGCTTGGACTGGTTGCTTAGTCCTGGGGGTGAGGGGAGGGAGGGTGTACTGGCAGAGGCGGGTGGGGAGCGAGCTGAATTGGGTTGCAAACATGTTATTGTTGAGACTCAATGGAGACACCAAGTCAAGATGCCGAGGACAAAGCTTGATGCCATCGTTTGAACCTGGAGACTAAGAAAGAGCTGAGGCCAAAGCAGGGGAAGGAACACACACACACCCCTCCCCAAACAAAGACAGCCAGCTCCTCCTCTTACCTTTCCAACCACTGCTCCTGGAACCACACCCCATTCTTCACTCCCCTGTGCCCATGCCCACTCTCCATGCAGATGGTCCCTAAGTCTCACAGTTCTGCCTCCTCAGCGTCTCGGCCACTTCTCGACGGCCAGGGCTCACACATAATAGGTGCTCGATAGGTATCTGTGCATAGAAGTGAAAATCTTAAAACCACCACTCTGCTTCCTGGCTCTCTGCCTGCATCCAAAACTATCGGATAACCTGCCAATGTGCCTCCCAGTTCACACCAGCACTAGGTCATCTGTTCAAGAAGGCTGCCACAGCTTTTCCTCTCATCTACTGAGTTAGGGCTTCCCTGGTAGCTTAGCAGTAAGGAATTCTGCCAATGCAGAAGACGGGTTTGATCCCTGGGTCGGGAAGATCCCCTGGAGAAGGGCATGGCAATCCACTCCGGTATTCTTGCCTGGAGAATCCCATGGACAGAGGAGCCTGGAGGGCTACAGTCCATGGGGTCACACAGAGTCAGACACAAGTGAAGCAACTGAGCATGAACCGAGTTAAGAACACACTCCCCAGCCTGGTATTCAAGGCCCCACAGGACGCAAGTCCAGCCCCATTGCCCACTTCCCTCAGTATCCACTCTGGACTCCACTCCTTCATTGCCTCCTCCGCCTTCTTCCTGCTCGCGCCTCTGCCAGAGCGCCTGGGACACCTGCTGAGTCAGGCGCTGCGTAAAGGGCTGAACAGATTCCTCTCCTCTGCTCCCCACAGAGCATCTAAGTCTGTGTATTCAAATGTGGAGCGGGGACAGCACAGGGCTGCAGCACGTGTGCATCGGGTCGCAGGGATTCCAGCTTGGCAGAAGAGCAAAGTCTCTTCGTTGACAGGCTGGTCTCCTTGTTCTCTGTTAAAACTAAATCTTAGGTCCCCAGAGGAGGAACCTAATTAAAAAACAAACAGACACGTGGATTTTTGTGAACTTACAAGGCCTAAGTTACAGTGGTTTAAAGCAGTGGCCCCTAATCTATTTTGGCACCAGGGACCAATTTCGGGGGAGACAATTTTTCCATGGACTGTGAAAGGGGGGAGGTGGCTTTGGAATGACTCAAGTACATTACTCTTATTATGCACTTTATTTCTAACCCAATGCCACTGGCGATCTAACAGGATACGGGTCTGAGACCTGGAAGTTGGGGACCCCCTGGTTTAAAGGACGCACAAAGGTCATCTGAACTAGCCCCCAGCCTTGGAGATCGTCTTTCAGACTTAGACTCCCAAGAAGATAGGACTTCACTGCATCAGACTGGCAGGGGTGTGCGTAGGTTCTTATTTCCTTTTTGTTTTGGTGCATGTATGGAAATCTTCCTTTATTGCTGTTTCACAATCTTAAAAAAACTGTTGGCAGAGATTGGGCCTATTCTCATGGTCCAAGGTACACAGACCTCACTCTGAACAGAGACAGCCTCTCCTACTGAACTGGAAGGCCTCCTTTGAACTCACCAGCCCATCCCACCTCTATTTCTTATTCAGCAAACGTTCACAGAGACCCTACCACCTGCCAGGCTCCCTGCTTTCTAAGGACTTTCCTTGAACATTGCCTTGAATTTCAGTTACATGTCTGTCTGCCTCATGGACCTTCATTAGGGCCCTTCACTGGGCCTGGGACCCTCTACTTGATTCATCTGTGTGTGCTGTGCATACAGTGCCTTGTACATAAAAGACATTAACACACTTGCTGAATTGGACTAAATTTAATACTTTGCATAAAAATGCTCATTTTCAGCATAAGCATTCCACTACTGATTACTGCTATATTCTGCTTGATCTCATCAAGAAATCATGTAAGAACGTAATGGTGGTTATGTTTAAAAAATGCTTATCAGTGAAAGATGCATACTAAAGTATTTAATGGCGAAATGACATGATGTCTGGGATGTGTTTTTAATTCTTTCAGAAGGAAAAAAAAGAGGGCGGCAGGCGAAAAAAAGAGAGAAAGTGAGGAACAGGGTGTATATGTGTGTGTGTGTGTGTATCCAGGGTGTGTGTGTGTGTGTGTGAGTGAGTGTGTATCCAGGGTGTGTGTGTGTGTGTATGTGTGTGTGTGTGTATTCAGGGGAGGGAAGACAGATGAAGTAAGATTAGCAAAATATTGGTAATTGTTGAAGCTGGTGATTTGTTCTACTACTGTGTTTTAAGCTTTTGGAACAGAAGTTTACAAACAGCCCACCCACACAGTCAACCCTTTCACAGAATACTGAGGCCAGTGTAAGGCAAAACATCACTAACCTTCCAGAAACAAGATCTTCCCCTAACCTGTCTCCCAGGTCAACCTGTTCACTTACACATCACCTCCCGAAGCTTTTGCCTCCCATAGTGCAAACCTTATCACCACTAAGACTTTATTTTTTGATTATGGATTATTAAACTCCTTTGTTACTACTTTCAAGACAATGAAAATATTCAGGATTATTGGCTAGTGTGTAAAAGCAGGTATTTTGTGCCTATTGCATGCAGGAACCTGAACTGGGGGTTTCCATGGATTACCTCCTCCTTTTACTCTCACAATTCTGTGTGGAAGGTACAAGAATACTAAGAACTGGAATGTGTGCAGGGCCTCCTGTAAGCCAGGGACCACGCCACGTACTTTCCTTGCAATCTTGTTTAATCTTCAGAATATCCTTATGTAATAGGTACTACTTATTTATGTACATTTCCTAAACAAAAACAAAGCTAAAACCAAAGCTCAAAGGAGGTTAAGTTCAAAGACTAAGGTCTTGCATGGTGTAGGGGAGCAGAATCATAGGGGAGGCTCTGGCTCCATAGCCTGGCTTCCACTAGCGCCACACTGCACAACATCATTACACACCCAACGATTAATGCTTCTCAAGGCCGGCTCCATCCCAGAAGACAAAAGTGATGGTAACAGATGAGGCACTAATCCTGAACTGTGTACAGTGCCATGTTCTAATACCCACTTTGAAGCTTAGTTAACTTGGGAGAGCTAATTAGATGAACAGGCTGCACGCACATGTCAGAAGAAACAGCAGGAACTGGGCCTTGGTTTCTGCCAATGCCGATTTTATCATCCTGCTGGGTAGGTACTTTAGAGGCAGCTGAATGAGCTGACTGTCAAAGAGCTGCCACTATCATCATTGGTATGTGCATGCATGCTCAGTCACTAAGTCATCTCTGACTCTTTGCAACCCCATGGACTGTAGCCCGCCAGGCTCCTCTGTGCATGGGATTTCCTAGGCAAGAATACTGGAGTGGATTGCCATTTCCTCCTCCAGGGGATCTTCCCAACTCAGGGATCGAACTCACGTCTCTTGTGTCTCCTGCAATGGCAGGTGGATTCTTTACCATACATTTAAATATTCTCTAACATTTAAATAGAGAAAACTATAAATAAGCAGCTGTTATTGGGGGAGGGCGCTTTACCCCACTTAGGAAAGCCGTTATTATGAGGTTGCATTCAGGATTATGGATTTCAGGGCAACAGAGATAACATTATTTGAATGGGATACCAATGCCCCACACCCAAAGTCACACTTGTGCCATTTTGTTTTTTCTTTCTTTATCCTCACTCACTCCTCCCAGAAAAAGAAGAAAAAGTTAGGAGTGGATTGCCATTTCCTCCTCCAGGGGATCTTCCCAACTCAGGGATCGAACTCACGTCTCTTGTGTCTCCTGCAATGGCAGGTGGATTCTTTACCATACATTTAAATATTCTCTAACATTTAATAGAGAAAACTATAAATAAGCAGCTGTTATTGGGGGAGGGCGCTTTACCCCACTTAGGAAAGCCGTTATTATGAGGTTGCATTCAGGATTATGGATTTCAGGGCAACAGAGATAACATTATTTGAATGGGATACCAATGCCCCACACCCAAAGTCACACTTGTGCCATTTTGTTTTTTCTTTCTTTATCCTCACTCACTCCTCCCAGAAAAAGAAGAAAAAGTTATCAGATTTGGGAGGGCATAAGGGCTAGGTGTGCTCAACTCGGCTCCTCTTTGGACACACACATTCCTTGTTCTCCATGTCCTAAGACACCCCCAGTGGCTTATTTTTTTCCCCACGACTTATTTAGTTAAGAGCTTGATGGAGAAGAGCATGTTCTATATTGACTCTTCCTCCAAGACACCAATCAGCAATTGCCAATGCCACCACGAAAATGTATGGAGCACTTAAGTGCCAGGCACTGCCCTAAGCCACTTCATATGCATTATCCCACAAAGCCAAGAAAACCAAAGCTTAGAAACCACAGGCATCAAGCCCAAGGCAGCAGGCCTAGAAGGTGGTGGAGCAGGACTCCATCTCTCTTTGGCCTTCAGAGATAATCTTGGACAGACAGCAGATTGCAGTTGCCTGTAAAATTCTGCAGATCTAAACCTTATCTTCTATAGACGGCAAAGAACTTTCCAATCTCTCCCAAGTACTTAGCAGATTAACAGCTCCTTTTAAAGAAAAATAATTACCTTCCTCACTGGCTCTCGGCTGGAAGAGGGGACAGTCCTCGAGTGGAGAAGAATGCAAATTAGGTGCTTAAGTCTGAATAGCAGAACTCGGCTCTGCCTCCTCCCGTTCTCCTATCTGAAGCCGGTGGAACCCTCTCCAATTAACACCACGGAAGTCTGGGACTTTGGGCAGACAGCTCAACCATGAACTGATTAGTATCCAATTCTTGCCAAGGGCTCATTTAAGACATCTGATAGCAGAGAGAGATGGCTTAATATGCAGAATAACCAGCCATTCCTCCAGTTCTCTATAGTTTTAGCCATATACTAAATGGGATAGACACAAGGCAACATTTGTCCTCTGTAGTAACTCAGCTTCTTACAAAAACTCCTTCACACACTTAAGGTTTATGCCCTTGGCTTTTTATAGGGAATGGATATAAGAAACATCCATTTAAGCAATCACCTAGAGTTTTTGTAAAAGAACAATTGAAAGCACTGTCCGTTATGTTATCCGATGCCCCTTAAAGAAAAAGCACGTGATATATTCAGTGCCAAGAAAAAGTTTGTTTCTCTTTTATTTGTTTTCCCTCATCAGAATAGGACTGCATAATCACATCTCTTTTTGCCTCAACAATCCAAAACTTCAGAGGCAAATTCAGTGCTCAAATGCAATAACTAATTCATCCCAACCATCTTGCCATATCTATTCTTTGATTTTTTTTTACCCCTTTGATCTTGATTTTATTTTTGTGCCTCCTGCTTTAAATTGGGCTTCGTTTTGCAAGCCAAGTTATATCTTTTTCCCTTCAAAAGTAGGACATCCATCTTAAGTAAAGAGGCTTTTTATTACCCTCTAAGAAAAATCATAGTCCTCCCAGATGCTACAAGTGCTCTTGGACTTCACAGACCCATTCATGTCTTTGCCCTAATCTGTCTGGTTAATACGGTGAACATGAGAAGACCCCAATCAGCTTCAACCCCTCACCTACTTAGTGCACCAACCCCAAGCAAATGAGAACAAGGACCACCCAGCTTTTAGGATTTTATGCTCTTGAGCTTCAGGAGTCAAGCTGATTCCCGAAGTCAAAATGTTTCCACGCAGGATGACAATACTTGGGACAGACACCCCCCCTTAAGATAAAAACACTTGGGACAGACTTGACCCACAGCCATAATTCTGTCCAAGCCATTCTAAACAATTTTTTTTGAAATAAAAGAAACAAGCATTAACCACTGCGTAGATTCTATTTTCCGAAGAGAGCTGCAGTAACGTTTCCCATTTCACACGCCCTTTTTGCAAAGTGACCTTGCTGGTCTCCCATTAGATATGGGGCCTCTTTCTCTACTCCTTTGAACTTAGACAAACTCTGTAGTGGCCCTGGCCAATAGGAAAACAGTGGAGGTGTGTTGTGCCAGTCCAGGGATAGCTTAACTAGCCTGGCACTTTCACTTCCTGTGTCTTGGCAGTCAGCTGCCATAACAGGAGCATGACTGTCCCGAGAAGATAGTGCCATAAAAAGCACCACATGGAAACGGCCTGGATGAGACACCACGTGGGGACAGAGAGAGATGCCCCAGAATATGGTGACACACCCACGAGAAAGCCACCTGGAAGGGGGTCCCCAGCCCGAACTGTCCTAACTGTCACCATGGGCATCAGAGATGAACCTGGACTCGTTCCCTAATTCCTGACCCTCAAAACTGCAAGCAAAATGAAAATCAGTGGTTTTCAAATGGGGACTGGGACAGTGACTTAACTCACACTATTGTGAGGATCAGCTATTTAATGCATGTAAAGCCTCTGGCCCAGTCCCTGGCATGCAGTAAGTGTTCAACACATGGTAGTGATCATTTTTAATTGGTCTAAGTAACAAAACTGAGCATTTGAGTCATACCTGCATAGAGAGCCGGCTTTCTCAAGAGCTCTTTTGTGACAACACTCCACAGTCACACAACATAAGATGACCCATATAAGTAGAATACTTCCTGTCTTATTGCCACCTCCCTTACCTCCAACAGGCCGCGTGTGGCATGGGATCGACATGCATATGCATACATGTTGTAAATCTAGAGAAAGTCACGTAGTGTCAAGCAACGCATGATCTCTGCCGGGCAGAGAATCCTTTCGGGAGGTGCTGGGGGAAGGTCTACTGCTGTACTCGTGCCCAACTTGCCTTCTGACAAATGTCCAGGGAGCTTCATGGTGTGAGTCGCAGGCACACGGAAGGAGAGATTTAAGGAAGATAAGAATACCACTTACACTCCTGGCAGGTTTACTCATGTGCCTCTGAATATTCTGAGCTGAACATTACTGCTTTCTTTGCAATTCTTCTTTTCCGATGCACTATTTTAACATATCCATGTGTTGGTGATGCCTTATCTCCCCATCTGCCCAAGGTTAACTGAGAGTCTATTACTTGCAAAGGTTTGGGGTGGAGGTGGGGGTGGGTAGGTCAGCCACGGAAAAGCGCACTGACAGCTTTCACAACAGCGGTACTGAACCCTTAGGAGAATAACTGAACCTTTCCCCGCAATTTAGTCTCCTTATTTCTTCCCACTTTCCGGAGAACACAGCCACCAACAAATCCCTCCCAGCTAAAAGAGCCCATTCCCTCCCAGAGCTCCCATCCTCTTCCTGCCAGTCCCGCCATATCCCCCCAGGGTAGGCTGGGATCAATGCAGGAGGACTTCAAAGAGGCCCTCAAATTGGAGTGCAGGCAGCACTTTCTTAAAAAAAAAAAAAAAGAGAGAGAGAGAGAGAAAAAAAAAAACCGCTGGAGCTGTGATCCTAAGTCAGTGGGGGAGGGGGGCAGGAGGCAGGGGTGGGGTCTGACAGCAGGGCACAAGGAGAATCAGGGCTGTGAGACATATTCAGCTCCAGAGATGAAAACTCTTCTTTCGGTGCTGACAACATCTGTTTTATTTTGAAGGTTGCTAAGGAGAGTTCTAGCTGGGCTAACATTGTTCCAGTTCAGTACTTCATAGTGAGTCTCTTTGCACAGGGTTCAGGCGGCAGGAATAAAAGCTCGCCAGATAAACCCCGCTCCTTTCACTCTGCAGATATCAAAGAATCACTTTGCTACCAGGGATGACTAACACCCCGCCTCGTCTCGCTCTGAATTGGACGGACCCTCTGCTTACTCTCTTATTACTCTTCCTCTCCCTGCCCCCCTTCTGTCCCCACTTGCCAACTCCCCATCTCTGCCAAATAATGGCTTATTAGGAAGAAACAAGACAGTGAATGTGCTGCCACTAGCCTGGGAGAAGATTTCAATGCAGAGACAAGAAAGGGCTGAGGAATGAGCTGGGGCTCATGGAGCGAGGATGTATGGCATTAAACAAAGGAGGAAATGATTTCCTAGTCTTTAAGATCTGTTTTCTTTCCTAGTAGAGCAATGCCAAATGCCTTCGTGTGGGCTTAGAATGGTCAGGGGACAGTAGAGAGATCAAGTTCAAAACAGGCAAGAGGCTGACCTGCAGGCCTATGTCCATCTTTGCAGTAATGGACGTGGGAAGCAAAGTGCTCCACACTCCACTTGGTCCCATCCTGCCTAAGTTCACTTGCAATTAATTACAAGATGGTAACAAAATTAGGAAAAGCACTCAGAAAAATAAGAGATGGGGAGGATGACAGTGGTAAAAAAAAGAAGAAGAAGAAAAGGATATGACAATGATCTTCATATATATGACAAGTAGCAACTGCATGAATGGCAAGGTGGGCAACAGTTGAGGGCCACTCTGCTTCTCCCCAGGGAATCAGACTTGGGGAGAGGACCCTCCAGAAAAGCTGGGGAAACAGGAAGGCTCTTACATTTAACTGGTATCTGCAAAAAGAAAAATCATTTTGAGATGCCAGGGCATTCAGTGAAAAAACTGTGTTCCATTAACTGAAGGAATTCTTTTTCTTCCCTGGGCTTTAGAAAAGCAGCAGCTCCTCCTACCAGAGAATACCTAGGAGTCTAGGGAAAAGAGAGGGAGAATGGCAGTGCGCTCCCTCCAACAAAGATCCATTTCAAAGAGCCAATCAGCAGGACCCCCGACCTTGCAAATCTCTGACCACAAAAGGAAATTGTATCCTCTCAAATAAGGGTATTGAGACAACTGAGGCCACATCATCTAAACATCTCCCTTGACTGCCAGATTCTGTTTCATCCAGTTTTGCTTTCTCTGCTCCCCAGCTTGGGATCTATCCAGGAGAAAGTATGCTTGTCGATATCAAGAATGCCACAATAGATGGTCTGAGAGGGTTTTCAAGATGGCGGAGGAATAGGACGCAGAGACCACTTTCTCCCGCACAAATTCATCAAAAGAACATCTCAACGCTGGGTAAATTCTACAGGGCAGCTTCTGAATGTGAGCAGAGGACATAAGGCATCCAGAAAAGCAGAAATTGTCTTCAAAAACAGTATTGTAAAGCAAAACAAACTAAAAAATAAAAATTAATTTAAAAAAAAAAAAAAGAATGCCACAATAATGCAAAACACACAGCTCCTTGACTCCTCTCCAGATCCCAGGGGAAGGATTAAGCCAGAGAGGTGAAGAGCCACCCTCCAAAACCACTCACCTAGCCAGGTCACAGTCACGGCAGCCGGAGCCGACACTGCCTCCGCCACCTTGTGCCAGCTCCTGTTGTGTCCAGGGGTCCAGAGCGCCACATGGCAGAAATAGTAGCCAGCATTTTCTTTGCTGACATCTCGAACCAGTAGGTGGTAGGAGCGTGTATCCATGTGACTCAGGGCCACACGAGGAGAGCCGTGCACCAGGGAGTCGCGGTCCAGCCGAGCCAGCACGTGGGAGCCAGGCAACGTGCTGTCGGGCATCCGGCTGAAGGACCATGTCACCTCAGGTCTGACATCGTCCGCTCGGTCCGTCGTGATGTTGCAAGCCAGGCCCAGGTCCTTGCCTTCAGCTACAGACACATTCCTAGCCACAGCTGCTCGGAGAACTGGAAAACCAAAAACAAGGACATTGAGATAATCTCAGTTACATTTGCCGCTTCCACCCCATCCCCTTAGATCACCTTCTTTTACCTTCTTATGTACGACATTCAAGTTAGGAGACTTTGTACAGTTTTATGTGCTTGAGAAATGTACTGAATAAATGAACGACATATTTCTTTTTATTGCATTAAAACAATAACAGCAGCAAACACTTATATAGATGCTTCTATATGCCAGGCATTCTGAGTGCTTTATAAATGTCATCTTCAAAACAACCCTACGAGGTGGTTCTATTATCATCTCCATTTTACCAGTAAGGCAACTGAACCACAGAGAAGTTAAGTAACTTGTCCAATGTCACACAGCTACTACTATGTGGCAGGGATTCAAAGTCAGGCTGCCTGCCTCTAGGGACTCTGCTCTTCATTGTTATACCATCATTACATACATTATCATTTGAAAACAACTCTGTGAACATCACAAAACTATATTTTCTCCACATGCATGATAGACTTGGGTGACTTTCAGAGAAAGGATAGCTCAGCTCTGGCTAGTACATACTACCACTCGGGGGCTAGGAAACAGAGGGTGGAAGTGAGGGTAAAACCATCTTCTGGGTGAAACGGGGTTGGGGATGTAAACAGGACTGGGAAAGGGAAACCAGACCACGTGCCTAGCAGGTCAAGTCTCCCAAATGCAATGTATGTAGAGCATCATTCGTGCTGTTCTACACTCCCACGTTAAAGTCAAGGATAAAGGATATTCTAAAACCAAAACACAGCGATTTCTGGACAGTGCCACTGCCCTCTCTCATTAGTGTGGATAATTAAAAGTAAACTATATTTAGATGAAGCACTGAAGGATTTGGTGTGACAGTCCCCAGGCAGATCTGATTTCAGCATTCTCCTGTCAAAGCTTTTTATATGGAAACATTTTATTTTATTCAAGGGATTTTTTTTGCAAAGAAGTTGAACATCTGTAATCAGAGTAGAAAAACATTCAACACGTGGTAATGCTCTGGGAACAACTGCTTAGATGATGAGGAGCCGACACCTCCCAGGGGATTCAAGTGGAAGCACAGCACAGGCCTGGTCTTCCAGCCAGGGTCGCTCAGCATCAGCTACAGACCTGGGTCAGCTCAGCAACAAATGCTGGCACTTGGTTGAGAAAAGACCCAACCTCCCGAACCCATGTGCTTTGAAGTAAATGACTGTCACTATAGATTTTTCCAAAGACTGATGATATTTCAAACAAGAGTTTCAGGCCAAGTTCAAGCTTCACTTTGATGAAGACAGAAAATGAGGTAGGCATAGTATTAGAAAAAGGAATTTAAAGTCTAATTTCTCACCACCACCCGCCTTCTTCCAAATTCTTCCTCCTCCTTCACCCCTTTAAAGGAGCCAAAAACAATATGAGATATCATTTGAGAGGAGTCAGGAAACTGCTGCTCTGAGCCCATGCTGCCGTTTGAACCACTCCGTGTGCAGCCATGGTAGAGACCCTGGAATACTACCAAAGTTGCTCTATGCCAGCCACCACTACAGCAGCTGTAAAAGAAGGCCCAGGAGGGAACCAGCTGAGAGAAGAAGTAAACAGCAACTGTGGACAGTATGCATGGAGAAAACGGATTCTTGCATTTAGAAATATCAGCATCTCTGTAACAATATAGTTCGCTTTCTAATTTTTTTCAAATAGCAACTGTGGACAGTATGCATGGAGAAAACGGATTCTTGCATTTAGAAATATCAGCATCTCTGTAACAATATAGTTCGCTTTCTAATTTTTTTCAAACAGCAACTGTGGACAGTATGCATGGAGAAAACAGATTCTTGCATTTTGAAATATCAGCATCTCTGTAACAATATAGTTCGCTTTCTAATTTTTTTCTCTGCAAGTGGCTAACTATCTCGTCACATCACTCAGCACAGTTTTTACATGTTCTGTGGGACTGGAGGGTTCACTACTGGGACGGGATGAAGTATGGTGAAGGGAAAAAGGAATCAGTTCTAAGGATTCATAGAAGGGACTTCAGATAAAGTCTGTGATGGTGTAAGCTTTCTCCTACTGGATATAACTGACCCTATAAATTAAGACACCAGGCTCAGCATTATAGGGGGGTTTACTGCCACCTACATGGTACAGCCCCACCATGTAAGTCACTCTGTGCCATTTATCATAAGAATGCAATAAGAATAGTTAAGAAGTTAGCTATGGACAACTTCATAATGGCACTATTTACTATAGCCAAGACATGGAAGCAACCTGTGTCCATCAACAGATGAATGGTTAAAGAAGATGTGGTGTATATAGACAATGGATTATTACTCAGCCATAAAAAAGAACGAAAGTTAGCCATGTGCAACAGCATGGACGGATCTGTAGGGGATTACACTTAGTGAAGTGAGTCAGACAGAGAAAGACAAACATTATGTTTCTACTTATAGATGGAGTCTAAGAAATGAACAATATAACAAAAACAAACAAACAAAAAGGCTCACAGATGCAGAGAACAAACAGTGGTTACCAATGGGGAGAGGAGGAAGTGGGGGGGGGGCAAGGTAGAGGAAGGGGGGATTTCCCTGGTGGTCCACAGGTTAAGAATCTGCCTAGCAATTCAGGGGACTTGGGTTCAATCCCTGGTCGAGGAACTAAGCCCTACAACTAAGACACAGAGCAACTAAGCCTGCATGCTGCAACTACTGAGCCTGCACAGCACTGGGAAAGAGCCTACATGACATACTGAAGATCCTGCATGTTGCAACTAAGATCCAACACAGCCAAATAAATAGTACAAATCAGTAAATACTCTTTAAAAAAAAGATAGAGGCAGGGTGTCAAGAGACAAGAAGTACTAACTACTAAGTAGAAAGTAAGTAAGATTCAAGGATGTAATGCACAGCACAGAAAATAGAGCCAATATTCTAAAATAACTTTAATAGAGTAAATGGGACTTCCCTGGTGGCTCAGATGGTAGAGAATCTGCCTGCAATGCAGGAGACTTGGGTTCAGTCCCTGGGTCAGGAAGGTCCCCTGGAGAAGGGCATGGCAACCCACTCCAGTATTCTTGCCTGGATTATTTCATGGACAGAGGAGCTGATGGGTTACAGTCCATGGGGTTGGACACGACTGAGTGACTAACACTTTCACTTTTAATGGAGTAAAATCTATAAAACTATTGAATCACAGTGTTGTGAAACTAATCAGCTCAGTTCAGTTGCTCAGTCATGTCCAAGTCTTGCGACTCCATGGACTGCAGCACGCCAGGCCTCCCTGTCCATCACCAACTCCCAGAGCTTGCTCAAACTCATGTCCGTCGAGTCGGTGATGCCATCCAACCATCTCATCTTCTGTCGTCCTCTTCTCCTCCCGCCTTCAATCTTTCCCAGCATCAGGGTCTTTTCCAATGAGTCAGTTCTTCACATCAGATGGCTAAAGTATTGGAGCTTCAGCTTCAGCATCAGTCTTTCCAAACAATATTCAGGGCTGGTTTCCTTTAGGATGGACTGGTTGGATCTCCTTGCAGTCCAAAGGACTCTCAGAGTCTTCTCCAACACCACTAATATGCTATTATAAATCAAATAAACTCCAATTTGAAAAAAGAAAAGCTAGCTAGGGAGAATGCAAGTGTTTAAAATGAGAGAAAGACCATCACTCTAAGGTGGTGGTTCTTAATCCAGGATCCACAAAGAGAATTTAAGGAGTCTGTGACATGGATGTGAAAACAAATTGCCTTTCTTTTACTAACCTCTACCTGAAAGACAGCATCTCCTCTCATTATGAAACTAAGCAACAAACCAGTGTAGTATTATCAGTCCCTGGGATCTTGCTCCCAATAGAAATCACAGATATTTTCACATCACATTTCAATAGTTGCAGATATCTTAAAATATTATTTATATTCCTCATTTATCAGAAATTACAGTAGTTGTTAGGTCTGCCACTCTATCTTATTATTTAAGGCATTAATAAAACACTGGACTTCCCAGGTGGCTCAGCGGTAAAAGAATCCAACGCAGGAGATGCAGGTTTGATCTCTGGGTCAGGAAAATCCCCAGGAGTAGGAAATGGCACCCAACTCCAGTATCCCTGCCTGGAAAATCCCGTGGACAGAGGAGGGCTACAGTCCATGCGGCCGCAAAAAGTCAGACACAACTGAGAGACTGCATACACACACACGCAATAAAACACTATATTGTTATACACCAAATTTATCTTAAATATTTTTGATAACTATTTTAATGTTATTCTTTTCCTATGTCATCCTCTGTATGTATTTTATTAATTAAAATATATTAACTCTGAAAAGGGCTTGTGAGCTTCAAAGGACTGTCAAAGATACCCATGCACAAAAGGCTATGAATGAACCCTCAGGCTTGAGTTAAGAGCCAGATGCGACTGCCTGCCTAATAGGCTCAGAATGTTCAAGTCTTATAACTACATTCTGGGTTTTGTGGCTTGTTTGAAATTTTTAAACAAACAAACAAACAAACCTTTACAACTGAAATTCTTGCATTTGCTAAATCTGAAACTCTTAACCCTCTCTCCTGTTAAAATAGTTGTTGATGCAAGATGAACATCCAAGGTTTCTTATGTCAGATTCCTGACAGATCTTTTCCGAAAAGGCAGGTGACCTGAATCCATCTAGAAAGTGATTTCGGCAGCCAGGAGAATCAAGATTGAGTGCAACCTGTGGCCCCTTTTGTCAGCGAGAACACCTCCAACCTGCCTGACTGCCACAGTCAAGAACATTAGTCCTGCTTTTACCAAATTCAGCTCTCATGCTGTGGTATAAATTCAGGGGCAAGTGCTCAGGACAACACGGCTTGCAGAGGAAAAACACTTCCCATGTGTATCGTTGTCTGCTTTCCTTCCCATCTGAGCAACAGAGCGGCCATGCTCTCTTGTTTATAGTCAGGAAACGAGTCCAGCCAAGGTTTTCCCAGTTTCCAAAACAGGAGACAGCAGCAACAGTGCAAAGTACTCGGTGATCTGGCAACGTCAGACTCCCAGCAAATCGTCATCCAATCATCTGCAGCAGGGACATCCCCCTGAGAAGGTCTCTTTACACCTTCCCACTGCCGAGCCAGAAGCTCTCTGAGGCTTGGGCACAATCCTCAAGCATCTCTGACCCCAGAGCCCAGGACAGAACTCAGCACACAGGAGGTTCTCTTCTCATGCTTGCTGGACACTGGAGGCAAAAATGGCCTGTTTTTCTTGTTTTTCATTTATTTTTATGGGTTTTTGGAAATGTATTTTGCATTTCTTTAATTACTTCTCTGGTAAGAGTAAGAAGGTGTTTTTGTTTTTTTTTTTTTATTGTTTTGCTTTACAATACTGTATTCGTTTTGCTATATATTGACATGAATCAGCCACGAGTATACATGAACTCCCAATCCCGACCCCCACCGCCCCCCTCCCGCCCCACACCCTCTCTCTGGATTATCCCCGTGCATCAGTCCCAAGCATCTTGCATCTTGCATCAAACAAAGATGGTTCACAGATGAAAACAACTCCTTGCATATAGACGCCAGAGCTGGATGCTTCTGAGGTTTGTGTCCTCAGGGAGATAAGAAGAGGCCCAGCCCTAGGGAATCCCTCACCTACAGGAGGATGTCACATCAGAGGGGACCTGAAAGGCAGGCCTAGAGGACCCAAGTAGGACAGAGGTTTGGGGATGAGCCAAACACGCCCAACAGCTGTGGGTAAGGGCAGATCCAGAGACTGGGAAACACCAAACAAAATGAAGCCATAGGAGCAAGGTGGGCGCAGCCCCACCTCAAAGCCCCTCTGAACACCAGGCTGGACCTTGTCCTGGAACTTAAAAGGACAGGATGCTTCTGAGGTTTGTGTCCTCAGGGAGATAAGAAGAGGCCCAGCCCTAGGGAATCCCTCACCTACAGGAGGATGTCACATCAGAGGGGACCTGAAAGGCAGGCCTAGAGGACCCAAGTAGGACAGAGGTTTGGGGATGAGCCAAACACGCCCAACAGCTGTGGGTAAGGGCAGATCCAGAGACTGGGAAACACCAAACAAAATGAAGCCATAGGAGCAAGGTGGGCGCAGCCCCACCTCAAAGCCCCTCTGAACACCAGGCTGGACCTTGTCCTGGAACTTAAAAGGACTTAATCTTTCAGTCACAAAATTCTCTTAGTGTCTTATGTAACCTGCAGCTTCCCATGGGTATGAATCCAGGGAAAAAGCAGCTGCAGAGCAAAACTCAGCATCTGGCACAAAACAAATGCATCCTTTCCAAACCATCAACACCAGCCTATACCCTCACCCATCAACAGGAGGCCTTCCAGAAGGAGGGGAAACCTTGTCAGAGAGGAATACAGCTCTGGCCTAGTTCTTTACCCGGCTTCCCTGATGGCTCAGCGGAAAAGAATCAGCCTGCAACGCAGGAGACCCAGGTTAGATCCCTGGGTGGGAAAGATCCCCTGGAGAAGGAAATGGCAACTCACTCCAGTATTCTTGCCTGGAAAATTCCATGGACAGAGGAGCCTGGTGAGCTACAGTCCAAGGGGTTGCAAAGAGTCAGACACAGCTGAGTGATCAACAACAGCAAATAGTCTAAAACACGCAATTTTCAGAAGCTCACCTGTTGGCTGGATCACCACGGTGGCCACATCCACGGCTTTTTCTTGAATTTCTTGCCAGTTTCCCTGCTCTCCGATCCACTCGCTGACGATGCACCTGTAGGAGCCCTGGTCGGAGGACAGGGCCCGGGACACGGAGAGGCGGTACCCGTCGCTCCCCACAGTGTCCAGGCGTACGTCCCCGCCGCGGTAGCGCTGCTCATAGCCAGGTCCGGGTCGGAACCTGCCTTCGTGGGTCAGGGAGAGGATGCTCCGCCGGGCGGGGCCGCGCCGCACCTCCCACTGCAGCGCCAGGTGCGTGTGCAGCGGCGACGTGGTGGAGGCGGAGCACCGCAGCTCAAAGGGCTCGCCCTCGCGCAGGCTGGGGCCCGGGGAGGGCTGAGGGCTGGCGGCCACACGCAGGGCGTCAGATAGCACTGCGGGGAGGAAGCAGAGCGGTCAGAACACTGCTGCCCCAAGCTGGGCAAGTGCCCGCCAACCTCCAGGTCTTGAGGGACAACTTCTTCCTCCCCTCCCCTGTTCTAATGCCCATTTCACCACATCTCTCATCTCAGCTGACATTCTGACTTGACAAAAGAGGTAGCACCAATAAGACCCCCCTGCTAGAACTGGGTGGTGCAAACTCCCTTTGGGAAGCTGTCTTAGGCTATACTTCTGTCACCCTTAGTCAAGTCACTTAAACCCCTCTGTGCCTCGGTTTCCTCATTTCTAAAATGGGATGACAGCTAGACCCAACTCAGGAAGCTGACTGAGAATTCAACTAGATATAAGGGAAGGTTCCCAGGACCGCGCTTGGTACTCAGTGATAACCAGCCATGACCATCCGACATATCTTTGCTGGGACACAGGCTGGAGTAGGGAGCCTGGGGGATTTCTAGAAGTTAAAGCAGTGTAATTCGCAGAGCACTAAAGCGTGGGAGAACTTCCTGCGCCCCCAGGTCTAGGCAATGCCTAAGAATAACTAGGTTGAGAAGAGGGATCTGCAGGGTAGGAACCCATCAAGGAAAACCGAAGCCTCAGTTATTTAATTATTAGGACCCATTGGGAAAAGGCCGAGTTTAGATCAGGCAAGTGTTGGTGAGAGCTACTGAGGAAGGGAAGCCACACTTGATATAGCAGGGCGGAGGCCCCTACCAAAGAGACTGCAGGGACCACCACCTCTCAGGTTTGCCTAAGGCTAGCTGAGAGAATCCCCAAACACCACTGTTCACCATCTCTTTGGGTGTTCCTGCCATTCCACACTGGGAAATGAATTCAATGTCCTTGAAAATGGACTACTTTAAATAACAGAAAAAATTGCTACATTTTTAGGACATATCCCAAAGTCTTCTCTCTACTGCAAATGAACATAAAGACTTTCTAGTATATACATCAGTCTGTGAGTCCAGCTAACACGACTCAGTTCCCAAGACCAGTTATCTCTGAGGCCATGGATACATATAGTTTTAAGACGTGTGAAGCTGAAGGCCAGAGAGACCCTAGATCATGCATGGCAGCCACCAGAGGCTCCATCTGGGCAGCCAGCCAGTCTCTTTCATGGCCATCCATCTGCTTTCCTAACCCTGAGGAAAGCCTCTCCTTGCTTCTCCTTCCAAAGACTGGAGAAGAAACAGAAAGATACTGGGGCGGTGGTCAGGAAGTTCCTCCTGCAGCCTCTAACTCCTGAGGATGGGCATCACACATGGAGACAAGTGTGTATCTGATCTAATGGAGGTGCAGCATGTGTGTGAGGACTACGGAAGCAATGGATCACTCAACTCCAATGCAAGAATGCTTATGAGACTTTGTTCTAAAAAAACATATTTGATTTTTATATAGGAATGAGAAGAGGTAATGGAAGAGGTAGATTTGACATTTTAACGCTTGCATAATGGAAGTGGCTGTTTTTATCCCCTCATGAATCTAGTTGGGGAACAGAATCTGGAATATGATAGGAGTCAAGAAATCATTACAGAAGGAATGAATGCCTGAATCAACCCCTTCTTTTTTATATCATGTCAGTAGATTTTCTGTTTTCTTGATCATTTAATACACTACTACCCTGACATAATTATTTTTGGAACAAGGCAGGATACAAATAAATGCATAATTAAGTAGTAATAATAAAAACATTAATGTTTCTATTTTGCTAGCCTCAAATTAAAATTGTTCTTGCTCATTTACCAATTAGCTGTGTGATTTTAGGCAAGTAATTAACCTATGCTTTTCCATCTCCTTGTGTGTAAATTAGGGAAATACCCTGCCCTCTCTTCTGTATTGGGTTGAGAACTGAATGGGTGAGTAAATCAAACACAACTTAGAAAATGAAAAAAGAAACAAACGCAAATATTCCAGCTATGTTAGGTGTGATTACTTGCACAGCCAGGCCCACCAGCTTGCAGTGACCATATCATGCTTTCTCTACATATGACCCATACGACTTCTAGAAAACACAGGTACTTAAATCAAGAAGGGCACAGAGAAAGAAAGACATGAGCTTCGAAGTATCTCTTATTCCCATAAACATGAACAGCGTCCACATGACCACCATCCTCGCATCCCTAACTTGACTGAGTGCTTGGTATGGCACTGCTGAGGCTTTACATGTGCTAATTCATCTTGGGGGTTTCCCTGGTGGCTCAGTAGTAAAGGTTCTGCCTGCCAATGCAGGAGACGTGGGTTTGACCCCTGGGTCAGGAAGATCCCCTGAAAAAGGAAATGGTAACCCCACTGTAGCATTCTTGCCTGGGAAATTCCATGGACAGAGGAGCCTGGCGGGCTACAGTCCATGGGGTCGCAAAAGAGTCGGACAAGACTTAGCGACTAAATAACAGCAGTTCACTTTGACCTTTATGGGAGGCACTGTTTTCCAGAGGGGGAAGCTGAGGCATGGGACATACAAACGGCCTGAGAGGTGACAAACGGGAGAGCCAGCCATGGAGCTAAGCGCAGGCAACCTGGCTCAGAGCTGGACTCTCCACCACCCACCATGCTGCCTCAACTCACCAGCCACGAGACAGTTCTATTCACCATGGAATGAAGAAGGGACCTCGGGGGCCCCTGGCCCATCCTCTGCCTTTCCTCGGGTAAGATGCTATTACTCCCTTGGACAGAGGAGGGAGCAGAGCCCCGGGCAGAGTCACGCACCGCGGGGTGGCAGAGGGAAGTGTGGTCCCCTGGCACGCAATCCCCCTCCTCCCACAAGGATGTACCTTTAACCTGCACTGTAGCCTCATAGTTGCCCTGCACGGTGGCGTCCGTGCTGGGGGTAGAGCACTTATAGTGGCCCTGGTCGGAGGGCTGGACATTCTTTATGTGCAGCTCCACCGCGTCGTTGGCCGTCCGCCGCAGCAGGATGTCGCCCCTCTGCAGGCGCTCGCGGTACTGTTGCGCTGGGAAGCCCGCTTCCCAGGTGCTGGCAAGCTCCACGAAGCTGCTGCCCGAGGCCGAGAAGCTCCAGTCAAAGTTCTGCTCGCTGGGGCCATCGTAGTCACTGACGTTGCAGGGGATGACCAGCTCGGTGCCCACTACCCGCACCAGGCTGCCCGCAGGGACCCTCACCACGCGCCCTCGGCAAAGAGCTGCAACGACAAGAAGTGAAAGAGAGAGGCTTGAATCCAGTAAGCTCTTCCCGGAATAAATGTGGCAAGCCTGTGGGTGCTTCAGCTCCCAGGCACATGATGGAAAACATAACACTGACCAGCATGCTGCCAGTGTCCGTGCAAAAGAAGGTTCAGCCCACCCCAAAGACCCTGAGCCAGGAATAGCCCCTGCAGGGGCTGAGTATCTCTCATGCACCAGTCTCCTAGGATCAACAGGGAGGAAGATAAGTACTAAAAGTAGGCTGACTATAAATTTGAAGAGCTTTCTCCCTCCCGTTACTATTTAACCTACTGTGATCACTCAACATGATGTGGAAATATTTTAGGTTTTGTGTGAAAGAAAAGGACACAGCTAATCAAGTATTTACATTTCTGCCCACCCTATATCAACCCTCTTCCCTAGAGACCATTCCCCAGGGCTCCTGAGACCTGATTTACAATGATGGATGCCAATTTTTTAAATCTGAAGCAGCCTGCTGATAAAATGATTTAACTCTGGTTATCTGACATTGCCTATAAATTAATTTTAAAATATGACGACTCTACCAAGTATTAATTTTCTATTTTCTGGCTCATTTCCTTCTCTCTACTCTTCACCCTGATCCAAATGCAGAATGAGGCTAGGGAAGCACAAAGTGAGAGCATGCGTGCTCTGGCCTGTTGCTGGGCATTGCTAGGAATGCAGCAGCTTACTGCGGATGGGCCGGGTGGACAACACCAAGAGTTCACTGGCATTTCCCGCCCCAAGGGCACAGACCTCTCGGGCCTCTGGGCGGGCCCTTGGGGCCTGTCATGCGTGTCCTTTAATATAGCTTCTTTGTGATGAACTTTGGCACATTCTTTGTAGTGAGTTTACTACCTGTGTAAGCATTTCAATTTAGACCAAAAGAACTTGCATGGTTCTTTCCTGAGGTTCTATGAATATGTCCAGCATTAAGATATACAGGAGAAAGGATGGGCTCTGAAATTAAGGGGGGGCGGTGTGTGTGTGTTAGTCTCTCAGTTGTGTCCGACTCTTTGTGACCCCATGGACTGTAGCCCACCAGGTTCTTCTGTCCATGGAATTCTCCAGGCAAGAATATGGAATGGATTGCCATTCCCTCCCCCAGGGGACCTTCCCAACCCAGGGATCAAGCCCAGGTCTCCTGCATTACAAGCAGATCTTTACTGTCTGAGCCACCAGGGAAGCCCTGAAATCAAGGGGACCTAAGTTGAAATTTGAGAGACTTCTTTTAGTTTTGGCTTCCTCAACAATAAAATGAGGCAAGAAGGAGTCATTGAGCTGATGAAATAAAACGGCTAGCTGAGACTCCATCATGTAAGAGGAGCTGACCCAAAGGGATCTTCTATTATTTATTTTCAATTTTGTGTTTTTGTCATTTGTTCTGAGTGGAATTGTGTCTCCCTATCACCACCTCCCCATTCATATGCTGAAGTCCAGGCCCTCAGCACCTCAGAATATGACCTTATTTGGGAATAGGCTGTGTAGTTGTAATTAGCTTAACCGTGATGAGGTCACACAGAGAAGAGTGTGCCCCTGATCCAATGACCAGTATCCTAAAAAGTGGGGGAGAGTGCTAGGTGAGGCTCAAGGAAGAGATTTGTCTATGATCCAAGGAATGCCCTGCATCCCAGTCTCAGGGACAGACACCAAGGCTGAAACCAGGTCCGAGTCCTCCTGGCTTATTTCTGCTGAAACTTCTCAGAAAGACATTTTCACCTCCTTTGGGATCAGGGTACCAAAGGGATGCTTTGCTCTGAAGCAGCACATGGGCAGCCCCCTTGACTAGGCGAGAAAGTGGTCTATGGCAGAAGAGACTCAGGCCAACACCAGGAGAGGCGCAAGGAATGTGTCCTCCTGACAGATAGCCTCATCTGAGGCACCAGATTTGGCCACACCCTCTATGTCATTGCACACTCTCGCCCATGCACACACATGCGCACGTATTCCCCAGACACTTCAATTCCTTACAAGTCCACTCACATTTATGGTCCTTAAGCTAATATCTGTCACTGGCAACTCAGGGCATTGAAATAAAACATACCTACCCAGCAGTGAGGTCATCATCACCACAGTTCACAAAAGAAATAGGCAATCTTTTTTTACATTTAATTTCAGAGATGATCGGATAATCCCAAATCTCGCAAAGACCCTTCAGAAGGAAGGTCACAGTGGAGACCTGTAAGAGGGGTCACAGCCTAATGCTTTTTCCCTTGTGCCCAGTGTCCTCTTCTATGAAGTGGACACATGACCCCTTAGGGCTTTGTAAGGCTTAAATGAGCCACAGAGGCCCCATGACAGTGCATGAAATTCGGTAAGGCTCTGCTTTGCAGGTGGCATCTATAATAAACTTGATCACATTCATCCACTCTGCTTCCCCAGCAGGTTTACAAAGGAATTTCCTAACATGTCAATCTTTGCAATTCCTAGCCCTTGTCAAGAGGCTGACCAGGTTAATAACCAGCTCAACAGGGCCCTTCGGCATGAGGCTATATTCCTTGTAAAGCTCTGTCTTTATTCTTAGTGAGCAGAGCTTGGGGGACAGCCGGTTCATCTCAGCTCTCCAGTCCTGCTTCCACACACAGCTGCCCAAATCATCTTTTAAGGCATAAATCATGTCACTTCACTGGTCAGAAGTCCTTCACGGCTCCTCATCACCTGCAGGATTCACTCTATCTTCCAGGTCCCCTACTGTGATCCCCCTGGTTCAAGCCACCTTCCCTCTCACCTGAATTATTGCAACAGTCTCCCAATTAGCTGCTCACCTGCCCTCCAATCTCAACATGGCCAAGCCATCTTTTAACAACTCAAGTTGTTTGACATCTTTACTCTGTTCAAAGCTTCAGATAAAAGGCAAAACCTCACAGGACCAGGCCCTCTTTGCTTCTCCACCCTCCTGCTCTTCCTTCCACTGTACTCTAGCCAGCCTTAACTCCTAAGACTCTTGAGCAAACAGAACTACTCCACCCTCAGGGTTTCTGCACATTGCTAAGTCCAGAACATTCTCAGATGCTCACCATGCTCCATCATCAGCTCCACATTTCATTACAATGTCACTTTCCCTTTCCTGACCATCTTAAAACTGCACATACCCATCCTTATTCTTGTCATATTTTCTTGTCACTTATCAATAATACTCTTTACACGTATCCATATATTTTTACTATTATTTATTATCCACCTCCTCCCACTAGAATGTAAGGACTATATGAGCTGCGATTTTTATCTGTTTCCTTTGCTCCTGAATGCCAGTGCCTAGAACTGGACCTGATAGCAGATGTTCAGTAAATATTTCCTAAATGAGTGGATAAATAAAGATACACAAGATCCTTCAGAGTCTGGACCATGGCTACCATTCCAGCTTCATCAGCTATCACTCTCCCAGCCCTTCGTGCTTAGATGCCAACAAAACAAATGACCGTTCGTTCTCTGGAAATGCCATGCTTCTCTTGTATGCCACAGACTCTGCTTCTGGGCCTCATTCATCTGGAATTGCCATCTCAACAACCTCTCAGCCTCTTGCAAGAACAGCTCCAGCCCCATTTCCCATGTGAAGCCTGCCTCACCTCCCCAGGGGTCACTCAGGCACGCCTGCCTCCACATTCCAACTCAACCTGCAGAAGTGCCTTCCATGCTGGCTATTTTACAGTGCCACTGGGAAAAGCCAAGTAGATATGAACAGACGCTTGAAAGACCCAATTCTAATCTAAAAAAGATAGAAACCTGAATAGTGGCATACACGAAGATCTGGGATGTCCTCTCATCTGTGCAAAGCAAGATTTTGAGGTTGAGAGAACAGAATTGCTAATAGCAAGCTGGTATTTAGCACATATTTCCTTTAATACTGTTAGATAACAGTTAATAATATTTAAAAAGAAATACAACTGTGAAACGTAGAGCATATGGCTCTTTCAGAATCAAAAAGAATATCTGCAATGTCACACATTGCCAACTTTATTTAGCTGAAACCTCTTATAACAGCTGATAACTAAAGGGAAAAAGAACAAAATTCTCCTCTGGTTTTCCAAATTCTACCAAATTTCACATGAAGAGTCCCAACCAAACACTTTGGCACCTGAACTGTATTAGTTTCACGTTCTATAAAAATATCTTTATTAAGAGATAATTTAAAATTGTAGTTTTGTTTTAAGAGGTCAATATAAGAAACCTTCACAGGAAATACATTTCTTTATTAGCCTTAAATGGACTATTGAGGGCACTACTGTGTTCAGTGACACAAGAGAACATGTGATAAGACTCTTAAAATTTAGTACCTGAACTCCTGTTGATGGCCTGCTGTGTGTTCTTTCCCCAGAAAATAAGAACTACATAGGCATCTCTGACCACTCAGGCCAGAAACCACAGCCCAAGTACCTTTGAAACTCAACACAAAATTAGGGCACCTTAATAGCACATTTTGTGCAGTATATTAAGGCTCTGATGCTAAGGCTCTTCCTCATAATCCCAATTACTAAGTGGACCAGTACCACATCACCATGCCCCGACTAGATCAGACCTTCTTACAGAGGTCTCAGAACCCTAATTCCTGTTTTAAAATTTCTGCCTAAACCTCCCAGCAAACACACACACACACACACACACACACACACACACACCTGGATACAACTGTGACTACTAACTTCATCATCTCTCTTTTCTCTATTCCAACTTCCAAGTCTTGTTTTCCCCATCATATATAAAATTTGTGTTTCCTTTTGTACTTTGGGCTTCCCTGGTGGCTCAGAGGGTGAAGGATCTGTCTACAATGGTGGAGACCTGCGTTTAATCCCTGGGTCTGGAAGATCCCCTGGAGGAGGAAATGGCAACCCACTCCAGTATTCTTGTTTGCAGAATTCCCTGGACAGAGGAGCCCGGCGAGCTGTATAGTCCATGGAGTCCCAAAGAGTCAGACAGGAGTGAGTGACTAACACTTTCACTTTTGTACCTTCAGTTCAGTTCAGTTCAGTCGCTCAGTCGTGTTCGACTCTTTGCGACCCCCTGAATCGCACACTTTCACTTTTGTACCTTAGCTTCAGGGACATCTAGTACTAAATAAGATAGTGAAATATGGCAATCTTACAACTTACTTTTCTAATAACTATCTCTTTCCTCTATCTCTATAACTTCTTTTGCCATCTTTTGCGTCTCCTGCACTAGCAGGCAGATTCTTTACCACTGCGCCACCTGGGAAGCTGGGGAAACAAAACTTGAAGTTCTGAGTTCACAAAGGAAGGCGGACTATAGTAAACACCCCAGAATTGATTACAGCCCTGGAGAGGGCTATGCCTTTGGAGTAAGAGCAAACCTGAAGAAGAAACCTGCTCTGTTAATACTGAAATCTCATCTCAAAACATCTCAATTCCTCATTGGATGACAGTGAGTTTCTCTTACTCTTTAGCCTGCTAGGAAAAAGAGAAAGTACATCTTGTGAAGAAGATGGCATCATACAGAGCCTCTACAACTGTTCAATATTTAATCAAAACCTACCAGACACCCATATGACAGCACCAAATGACTGAAAGCAAAAGGCAGCAAAACATTCAATGGAAACAGATGCACAGGGATCCAGATATGGTGTTATCAGACATGGGCTTTAAAGTAACTACAGTTAATCTACCAAAGAAACAGACCACAGGATTTCACTTAACTTAATCTATTAAAATAATCAAATTAAAATCTAGAACTAAAAAAAAAAATCTAAAATTAAGAGCTCAATAAATGGGTTTGATATCAGATGAGATGCAGAGAAAAGAAGTCAGTATAAGATATCCAATCCTGGAGAAGGAAATGGCGAGCTACTCCAGTATTCCTGCCTGGAGAATTCCATGGACAGAGAGACTGGTGGGCTACAGTCCATGGGGTCGCAACAGTAGGACATGACTGAGCAACTATCAGTCACTCATAAGATATCCAAACTGAAGCCCAGGGTGTAAAAAAGATTGAAAATATAGAAAACAGTTTAAGAGACATGTGAGAGATAGCAAAAAGGCCAAACACGTAACCAGAGACCCAGGATGAGAGAGAAAGAATGCGATAGAATTGGGCGGAATTAATTTCTGAAGAGATAATGGCTAAGATGTTTCTCAAACTGACAAATACAGCATGCCACAGATTCAGGAAGTACTACGTATCAGAGGCAGTGCAAATACGAAGAAAACCACACCTAGGTGCACGATAGGAAAACTGCTGAAAGTAGAGAAGGGAGCAACGATACAATGATGCTGACTTTCAATAGAAATGATGCTCTTAAAACAATGTAATGACATCTTTAAAGTGATAGACGAAAGTAACCACCAACTGAGAATCCTACACAGAAACGCCAAAATAAATTTTAAAAGGAACGCAAAATAAATATGCTTTCAACTAACTCTCAACAAGGGAAAGAGAATTAATAGAAACAAATAGCAATGAAATACCCAAAAGATAATACTAAAGGGCATTCTTCAAATAGGAGAAGAATGATCCCAGATGGAATCATGGCGATGTACAAAGACATAAAGGGCAATAGAAAGGTTAAGTGTGGGGACTGTACAATACAATATTAATCATGTCTTCAGGAATTTAAAATATATGCGTAATTAAAATATATGACACAGCAGCACAAAAAATGAGGGCAAGAATGAAATAAATGGAGCCTAAGTGTTTTCTAAGGTCTTGCATATGATAAAAGGATCATCAATAGACACTAATAAGTCAACAATATATGTTCTAATCTCTAGAATAATCATAAAAGTAACAAACTAAAGAGAGAGGGATAATAAAAATTTCTTGATTAGGGACTTCTTTGGTGGTCCAGTGGTTAAGAATCTACCTGCCAACGCCCAGGACATGGGTCTGATCCCTGATCCAGGAAGATCTCACATGCTGCAGAGCAACTAAAGACGTGCGTCATGACTACTGAGCCAGTGCGCCAGAGCCCTCCAGGCACAGCTACTGAGACCACTGCTGCAATTACTGAAGCTCAGGCACCGCCCTCCAGTATTCTTGCCTGGAGAATCCCATGAACAGAGGAGCCTGGCAGGCTCCACACAGTCTACAGGGTCAGAGTCAGATACGACTGCAGCGACTTAGCACTCACGCATGCACACATCTAGAGCCTGCAAGCCACAACAAGGGAAGCCACCACACTGAGGAGCCCACGCACCACAAGCAAGAGTAGCCCCTGCTTGCAGCAACTAGAGAAAAGCCTGCACACAGCAGCAAAGACCCAGCACAGCCGAAATAAATAAATTAAGAAGAATCCAGCTGCCAACGCGAGGGACACAGTTCCAGGAACTAAGATCCCACACGCCTCAGGGCAACTAAGCCCCTGCCTAACAACTACTGAGCCTGCGTGCCCTGGAGCCTGTGCTCTGCAACAAAAGAAACCACAACTGAGAATTCCACACACTGCAACTTGAGAAAGCCCAAGCACAGCAACGAAGACCCAACACAGCCAAAAATAAAAAAATAATTTTTAAAAAAGAACCACTGTTCTAGTCCATTCTAAAATAAATTTAAAACATATATTTTAAAAACTTGATTAATCAAAGAATCCATAATTTCAGCTAAAATGACATGAGCATTTCTCAAGTATTCACTTTGTAATCTGTTCACTTTGGTTCATCACCAAATTTTCTTCACAAGGCTGAGATAGAGTGAGAGGAGGAATAATAAGACCCTATGTCTCTCTTATATGCCAGAACATCCCCATCACTGAACCGAGGAAACTGAGGCTCAGCAAGTCAATAACTTGTATGAAGTGAGGGACTCCAGCCAGGTTCATCTGGTCCATGCACTGCCCTGTCAGGACAAAGATTGGCTGGGTTGGTTTTGTCTTCAACTGCATTGTTGATATTACCACCTTCTGTTGATTTTGTCTTTGTGCTGAGTGGGAAGAAGGAACAGCTTGACATTCCCTATAAAATATTTCAAATTCTCCAAGGACCATGTGAATCAGATAGGCAGCAAAGTAACCAAAATGAGTTACTAAAGAAGATAAATATATATTCTTGATATAAAGTAGACAGAGGAGAAAAACAGAAAAACAAGATTATTAAAAATAACGTCCAGTTTCTTAAAAAATTTTTTTCTGACAGACTATCTTCATTATTTTAAGTGATACAAACTCTATGTCTTACACTCATATTCAAATAAGGTGAAGAGAACTTTATTCTAAAAACATATAGGAAGGACTTTTGGAAGCCTACTGCTCCTTCTTGCAGTACAGACAATTTGCCTACCTCTGAAGTACTCAAGAAAATAATTAAACGCCTTCAACTTTCTTCCATCATGTAGAATAGACGGGGATAGGCTTCCTCCTTGGAAGAAAGCTATGACCAACCTAGACAGCATATTAAAAAGCAGAGACATTACTTTACCAACAAAGGTCTGCATAGTCAAAGCTATGGTTTTTCCAGCAGTCATGTATGGATGTGAGAGTATGACCATAAAGAAAGATGAATGCTGAAGAACTGACGCTCTTGAACTATGGCGCTGGAGAAGACTCTTGAGAGTCCCTTGGACTGCAAGGAAATCAAACCAGTCAATCCTAAAGGAAATCAATCCTGAATATTCATTGGAAGGATTGATGCTGAAGCTGAAGCTCCAATACTTTGGCCACCTGATATGAAGGGCTGACTCCTTAGAAAAGACCCTGTGCTGGGAAAGACTGAAGGCAGGAGGAGAAGGAGACAACAGAGGATGAGATAGTTGAGTGGCATCACTGACCTGATGGACATGAGTTTGAGCAAGTTCCAGGGATTGGTGATGGACAGGAAAGCCTGGTATGCTGCAGTCCATGAGGTCACCAAGAGTTGGACACAACTGAGTGACTGAACTGAACTGAGGCAAGAAAAATCAGGCAACTGTTTCAGTGCAATCATTTCTGCAATGTTCATTTCAATAAGCGTTATTGGCAACCATGAGGAATCATTGAGAGACCAGCTAATGAAGACGAACTGTATTTATCCAGCCTCTTTCATCCCCTCATGATAGCCATGGGATATAGATTTTATTTCCTGGGTTACCATCAACATTATTCTAAATCAAGATCTGCAAAGGATATTTGCAACTGTTTCTATTATTGCTCAAATGTTATCACCTCACTGAGCAGTCTAGAAGCAAACAATCTGACTTTCCAATCAGAGTAATTTCTAAGTATTGAAAGTTACTGAATCCAATAGTACAGGTAGAACAGAAATGCTGAAACTGAAGAGCTTGTGGTATTTTCAGTTTGCCTTGTCAAATGACACCGAAATCCCCCTTTCCCAGTCCTTATAAGCCCTTTAAGAAAGACTAGGGGCCTGTGGATTTCCACATGAAGTTTCCAGTCCACATGTGATTTAGAAATGGATATACAAGGTCAAACCTATAAACCCTCATAGGGCCTTCACTGCAGCATCTGACTTAACAAATGCAAAACCTTTGTCTCTGCATGACTGCCACTGAGAGGTCTGGCAAGAAGGGAATACGCCAGCTTTCATTTAGACAGTCCCTATGTGATGAAAATGCAGCAATGTACACATTAAACAAGTTACAGCCAGCAGAGAATGTGTAATGAAGTCACATATGGCACTACTTCAAAACCCCATCCAAACGCAAATAAGGTTCTACTAGAGCAGGCCTCATAATCATTAAAAAAAAAAAAAAAAAAGATTTAGCTAAGACCTTACAGAGATAACTAGACAAATACAATATGACTTTTTAAACAAACAGCTATTGAGCAAGAAGCCCCCTAGCTAGATGATATGTGAGAGAGGAAGGTAAATCAGCCTTGAACCTTCTTTTAAGAGACTTATGGTATATTGAGTTTTAGAGGCATATTGAATCTTAGGGGCACGTGAAAACTAACAGGAGGAAGGATATTTGTAACCAAAGAAAGGTACTAGCAAGTGCCAGGGGTTCCACAGAAACTGAGGGTGTGTCCCTAAAGAGATTCGGGAAAAGCTTCATGCAATGTCAACATTTGTATCGGGCCTTTGAAAAATGGCTGGGGACTAGGGGTTGGGCAGGAGACACTGAGGAGAAAGGTGACCAGTGTTAAAAGGAGGAGCAGAAGCAAAGGCCTAGAGGGAACATGTGGGTTGTGGTGAAGAGTGGCGTGAGTGGAGAGTGCAGTATGAGCAGGCTGGAATGGACACACACAGGGGAGGTCGATCAGGAATCCTCAACGAGACGGGGGTGGGGAGGTTGGGATAAGAATCAAAAGAAGAACAAGGGCGGGAGTGGAAAGGCAGCAGCTCTGAGAGCCAGGCTGCAAGAAGAATCCACTAGCAGACCTGAGATGAGGGAGAGGTCCCAGGGAAGCAGAGAGCTGCTGAGGAAATACTGGGGAGAAAAGCAGTCAGCGAGACTCAGACAAGTTGAAAGGTCCACCAGGAATGGACACCCACGATAGTTGAGCCCCATAAGAACGTGGAGTCACATGCCTGGAGAGGGGACTGGGTGAAGATCTCAGAGATATGGAAGTCCATGAAGTCACCAGGGGACAGGGGGCAAACAAGAGGAAAGGAACAAAACCATAGAACCATTGCAACTTTCTATTATTTAAACACAAACAGAAGAAAAGGGCTGAGAAGGGACCAAAAAAAAGGAAAAAAAAAGGAAAAGGAACAGCAGCCAGCGAGGAAGAAAACCAGAAAAGGCTTACGTCCCAGCAGCCACCAAGGGATGCAAGAATTCCAAGAAGCAAAGGTTGGGAGGACGTCTACTGTTTTCCTTACGGACATACCCATCTATGGGTTGTCCAAAATGTTTGTCTGCATTTTGCCATAAGACGTTATAGAAAACCTGGAACAAACTTTATGGCCAACCCAATACTTGCTCCCGGGAGGCTGCACGCTCCCGTGGCAGGACCTGGCTCCCGCACTACGTGCATCTTGCACCGCGTCTAGAGCAGAATCCTATTATGTTTCGCTTTGGAAAAAAAACGAGCAACAGCGTCAATCAAACCTGAGCAAAGGGTCGCTCAGACCTGCAGAAACGTCAAGGAAGATGGGTGCGGAGAAAAGACTTCTGAACTGATGATCAAGTAACCACTGGCAACCTCCACAGAGATGCATTTACAATAATGTGGTGTGGGACTTGGCGAGTAGCAGCCAGGAGAAAGGAACAATCCAGATGCAAGGAGGAGAGGGGACAGCCACGAAAGAGACCCCAAAGTAAGCAAGTGGCAATGAAGGGCACAAGTGGCAGTTTATCCTGGAAAGTCAGCCAGTTGGTCCTCTAAGCACCTTGTAGGCACTGCGGACATTCAGCCAAGGGTCCCTGCTCACAAGGAGCTTGAGCTCCAGTTAAGGAGAGTAGGGAAACAAGCCGGGAGTGCTGATAGATGCTATCAAGATAAAACAGGCTGATGTGCTGGTGACGGCGGATGGGGATGGTGAAGGGCTGCTTTTAGCCAGTGTGGTCAGGAAAGTCTCCTCTGAGGTCACCAGTGATTTCAGACCTGAATAAGGAGGAGGCAGGGGCAGAACTCTGGGGTAAGACTGCTCCAGGCAGAGACCAGTGAATATAAAAACAGAAAGACTGGAGCAAGCCTGGGGTATTCAAGGGGTAGAAAAAAAGACCAGTGTGATTGGATTATAATGAACAAGGGAGCAGAGGCCCTGGACTCTGGTTGAAACGGGAATCACATAAAATAGGGAATGATAAAGCTTACTTTATCACAGAAAGTCCACCTTGGCTGCTCTGTGAAAGATGGACAACAGTGGGGCTAATTTGGTGTAAGGACGCCGGAATGGCAGAAGCTATGGTAAATCAAGCAAAAGATGATGGATGCTGGGCCTTAGCTTGTAGTAGTGGTGACTCTCAGGAGTAGTCAGATCCAAAACAGGTTTTATAAATAAAATGAAAAGATGCACTGCTATTTTGAGTGTGGAGAATGAGCAAGACAGGAATAGGGGTGGTACAGGCTCTGGCTGGAGCACATGCGTTCATGGTGAAGCCATTCACTGAGTTGGGAAAGTAACTGGCAGGAAGGAATTCATATCAGACAAGACTGGGGCTCTTTTTCAGCCTTTTTAAGCTCGAGATGCTTATTGGACATGAGTAGGGAGATCCAACCAGTCCATTCTGAAGGAGACCAGCCCTGGGATTTCTTTGAAGGGAATGATGCTGAAGCTGAAACTCCAGTACTTTGGCCACCTCATGTGAAGAGTTGACTCATTGGAAAAGACTCTGATGCTGGGAGGGATTGGGGGCAGGAGGAGAAGGGGACGACAGAGGATGAGATGGCTGGATGGCATCACTGACTCGATGGACGTGAGTCTGGGTGAACTCTAGGAGTTGGTGATGGACAGGAAGGCCTGGCGTGCTGCGATTCATGGGGTCGCAAAGAGTCGGACACGACTGAGTGACTGAACGGAACTGAGGGGTGTAGGTGGAGTAGGCAATGGGTACATATGTCTGAAGCTCAGGGGGAAGGTCCAACCAGAGACAATCACTGAAGAGTCTTCAGCACATAGATGGTATTCAAAGCCACAAGTGACATGGGAGTCACATAAAGACACACTGCATACGTACAGAGGAGAAAAGAGCCAAAGACAGGGTCCTTACTTTTTTCAGAATTTAGGAGAAAAGGATGGGTAAAAATACAGCAAGGTTTTGAGGCAAAAAAAAGCTTGAGGAGCCTTAGGCTAGTCTCCAGTGTCACAGTGAAGTAGTAGAAAAGGGATTAGATCCTGGAGACTGTGGACAGGTTTAGAATAAGAATTAGAAGGAGTATAATGGCAAACCACCACAAAATATTACAAGGTTCACTGAGATGCAGTGAAGACACCCTAATTGGTAAGAAAATGAGGTGGGCAGGATTTAAGATTTTGCAAGATGATAAAGCTTAGACGGCTGGATGGCATCACCAACTCGATGGACATGAGTTTGGGTGAACTCCGGGAGTTGGTGATGGACAGGGAGGCCTGGCGTGCTGCAGTTCATGGAGTCACAGAGAGTCGGACACGACTGAGCGACTGAACTGAACTGAAAGCTTAGAGACTATGGTTGATGTGGGTTACTCAACCACGATATGAGGACTGGCAAAGAAATGAGGCAGAGGGTCCATAGGATGTTAACAAGCTCACTGCTGACATGCTGACCACCAGGATGAGAGCTCATGAACTCAAAGTGGATTGGAGAAAAAGGAATTTTCAAGATCAGGGGATCACAGTGAGGATGGAGAGTAGGTTCAACACATATGAAGAAACTTGTAAGGAGTAAAGAGAAGCAATTGTGGTCACAGAAGGAAATATCAGAATGGACAATCAGAAAAGTGAAAGAATTCCGAATGATGACAAGGTCCAGGTGTAGCCATTAAATCTCATAAAATGTGTTATTTTCTTAGGGGTTAAGGTGACCATAGAAGGCATTTCCTTAGCCCTCACTGACCTGAGATGGCTGCAGAAACATGAGGAAGGGACCATATGACCAACAGAACACAGAAGTAAAGAAGGGCGGAGTTACCATTCTGACTCTTTGTGACCCCATGGACTCCAGCCCACCAGGCTCCTCTGTGCATGGGATTTCTCAGGCAAAAATACTGGAGTGGGTTGTCATTTCTTTCTCCAGGAGATCTTCCTGATCCAGGGATCGAACCCAAATCTCCGGTGTCTTCTGTGTGGCAGGTAGATTCTTTACCACTGAGCCGCCTGGGAAACCTTGAAGAAGGGTGGTACAGGGATCTAAACTGTGTTCTCACTTAGCATTTACACGACAGTTTCTGGCTCTAGTCTGCAATCATTCACATCTGCAAATTTTCTTTCAGTCTTCATAATGAAGAGGAAAAAGAGTAAGTATGTATTTCTCCAGGTCAAACAGGACCTAGATAGTAGAAAGATTTTGTGCTTGGGACTTCCCTGATGGTTCAGTGGTTAAGAATCTGCCTGCCAATGCAGGAACATGGCTTCAACCCCTGATCTTGGAAGATCTCACATGCTAAGAGGCAAAAAAGCCTCTGAGCCACGACTATACATGCCCTAGAGCCTGTGCTCCACAGCAAGAGCAGTCACCACAATGAGAAGCCTTGGCATTGCGAGTAGAGGGCTCTCTGCAACTAGAGGAAGCCCATATGCAGCAACAAAGACCCAGAGCAGCCACAAACAAATAAATAAACCTTTAAAAAAGACTTCACACTCCCTGGGAATTGACAGGCTCTTCAGTCAATGCAACTTTCCATAGCTTTTGCTGCTGAGATAACCATTCCCTAAGGCACTACAAGTAGGAAAGGCAAGGAAGACAGGAGAGGCAAATGAGGAACACAGCTGAAAGTCACTTCTTCAAGACTGGATCATTAACTAAGTGAACTTCTTACCGGGGAAGCCCCAGACCATGTAATCATGACATCCCTCCAGCAATGTGGCCTTTGAGAGATCCTGAGAGGCCAGAGTCATGCCAAATCCTTAATTCTGCTTATGACACTGTGCAGGTTTGTCCTGAGTCAATATGGTTATATGGAACTACACCTCCCAGAGTCCTCCTTCCTGTGCAGTTCCAGGTTAGAGCTGGACAAAAGGGAGGTGAGGACATGCAAGATTTGGGAGCAGGAAGGAAGCAGGAGCCATGATGCTACAGGGGTCATCAAGGTTCAAGGAAGCTAGAGACAGATGTGCAGGTGTCAGTGGGTTCTAGTTTGTTCTTGCTCTTCTTTCTGCTCTGGATTTCTTCCTGAATGTTATCTTTACTGACTAAAGTGGCTCCAGGACCACCAGCTAGTAGCTGTGAAGAGGCAACTGTCTTTGCATAAACTCATGTCAGGCCACTCCCCCTCTTCATGGTCCTACTCTGCCTGGCTTCTCCATCCTTGGCCAGCTTCAACATGCCCACCCCTACCAGTGCTTCAGGAGAGCTGGCTTTCCCCTGACCCCTTTTCAGACCTTCATTTACCCAGCTCCTCCCAAAACTGTACAGTCTAATTCCTCTACTAGATGCCTTATTCCATAATATTCACAGCGGCTCTGCTCCTCTGATGGAGCCGATACGTAAGCCAAGTACCGAGCAAAAAGCTTTGCCCTCAGAACTCAGTAATTGACAGAAACCGCCTTACATTTATAGCATGGCTTTACAGTTTGCAAATCCTGTTCACATGATTTAATACCCAACCTTGAGAGGATTATCAGGAAACTGAGGTTTGGAGAAGTTAGATGACCAAAGAACACAAAGACACAAAAAGCATTTTGAGACAATCTTTACTGGTGGGTAACCAAAATAACAAAACATGACATGATTCAAACAATCCTCTGTCCAAGGACCAGAGACAGAAAGAGCTGAGGCAAGATCTATACAAAAGGATTATTTTAGAACATTCTGTAAAATTAACAGCTGCTAGAGGCCTCAGCACTGCCCTGCACCCCTTACTACTCAGCCATTTTCAATCCTCCCTGTGTTCAAACAGGCCAACAGAGTCTGCCAAGTTGTGTGTGAACACCTGGTCCTCCTTGCAGCCTCGAGTTTATAGAGAATGGGAGATTCACGTGAGTTTAAACATGCATCTGGGCGCGAATGCACCTGGGGCAACCGTTGGTAAAATTCTCCCTTGCTCCTTTCCTTGGGCAGCTGTGTCCTCTCCTTCCTGATTTTACCGTTTCCCATTTTCTGCTCTTCCTTTGCCTTGTCCATCCCTCTCCCCCAGCAAGGCTTAAGCCTATCCTTGATATCTACAGACACACCACCAGATGCCAGGGGTGGTGGAGAGGCCTGGAGAGGGGCGCAGTGTGGTAGACTGACTTGAAAATGACTCTGAGTTCACATGCCTTTAAGGAACAGGCCTTGACTCCATCAATCTGATATCTCATTCCTTCATTCAGCAGTTCTTTACTGCACCCTGCTGGGTGCAGAACCACATCATCAGGTGAGTCAACACCTGACCAAGTGTCAACGTCAAGGGTGTTGGAACAATGTGGCAGATTCATAGAAAATCTCAGGGTGGGGGTGGGGAGGGATAAATTAGGAGTCTGGGATTAGTAGATACAAACTACTATATATACAATAGTTAAACAACAGGTCCCATTGTATAGCACAGGGAACCATATTCAATACCCTGTAAGAATCTATAATGAAAAAGAACCTGAAAAAGAATATATATATATGTACACACACACAGACATGTGTACATATATGTTACATGGGCTTTCTTGGTGGCTCAGTGGTAAAGAATCTGCCCACAATGCAGGAAACACAGGAGACTCAGGTTCGATCCCTGGGTCAGGAAGATCCGCTGGAGGAGGGCATGGCAACCCATCCAGTATTTTTGCCTGGAGGATCCCAGGGACAAAAGGGCCTGGTGGGCTATAGTCCACAGGGCTGCAGAGAGTCAGACGGGACTGAAGTGACTGAGCATGCGCACACACGTGTACACACACATATATGTATAACTGCCTCACTCTGCTGTGCACCAGAAACTGACACGGGCTTCCCTGGTGGCTCAGAGGGTAAAGAGTCCACCTGCAATACAGGAGACCTGGGCTGATCCCTGGGTTGGGAAGATCCCCTGGAGGAGGGCATGGCAACCCACGCCAGTATTCCGCCTGGAGAATCCCCATGGACAGAGAAGCCCAGTGGGCTACAGTCCATAGGGTCACAAAGAGTCGGACACAACTGAGCGACTAAGCACAGACCAGCACAACACAGAAACTAACACAGGATAAATTAACTATACTCCAAGACAAAAAGAAAGAAAAAAGGAGATGAGTCCTCCAACAACGAGAATCTTTTAAAGCATCAAGTAAATAAAGGACACAAGGGACTTAGGGCAGACAGAACTAGTGAAAAATAGACGTTCACTCACAACATCAGGCTTAAACTCCTTCAGGTGACATTCCAGGCTCTTCCCAATCTTACGACTTCTCTCCAGTCTCAACCCTTTCCTTCTGAAGCCCCTACAACTTACCCCCAACTCAAGCCACCGAAAGGTTTTCTTCAGGCAAGACCAGCTTACTTTTAAAGTAATTATCCTCTAATTAAAATAAATACATTTCAAAAAAGAAGCCAGTTCTCAGCACCCAGGAAGTGATCACTCAGGAAGCGATATCATCTCAATAATCCAAATTTGCCACATTAGTTTCATTATCACTCTTCTTTGGGGCTAGAGAAGCCAATGACCTGGATGCTCCAGATCCTTACAAAATATTCCCAATCCAGGCATGGCAATAAAACCTAAAAAATGCATATTCTGTACAGGTAGAGAGGATACAGGTAGCGATACAAGCAGGTGTAAAGGATTATGTCAGCTGTCCCACCTTTTCTGCAAGAGCACCTCTGTCTAAATTAGCCCAGAACACTCTCTCTTTTCTTTGAAGTTGTAGCATTTTTTCCCTAACAATCCTTAGACACTTTTTATTTTGGCTGCACTACACTGCTTGCAGGATCTTAGGTCCCCAACCAGGGGTCAAACCTGTGCCCCCTACGGTGGAAGCACAGAGTCTTAACTGCTGGACTCACCAGGGAAATCCCCTTAGACACTTCTTCCAGGCCTCCACATTGAGACCAGCAGCTACAGGAGTTGAGGGTCTGTGACTGCGTCCTTATATATCCCCAGAGCTCAGGTCTAATGCCCGGCACAGGGTAGATAATAAGGAGTCATCACAAGCCAGGTCAACACATGCTACAGGCAGCAGCCCCACCACCCCTTCCTGCAGACGTGCCCAGAGCTTGCCATCTATGAGAACGGTGGTGGCAAGGAGGCAGTATGCGGTTTGGACTAACCCAGCCACCAGGCCCTTGAAACCTGTACTGGAACTGAACAAGAGTGCTTCCCCATGCTGTGAGCAACTAAGATGAAGCCTAGGAAGGAACAGATGCCAGTTGGCGATGGCAGAGGCTGTGCCAGACCCACAAAGGCCAGAGTGGGTGGAGAGATGACAGTGAGACACATGAGTCATTTGTCTTCCACAGGAGCTGCAAGGGTTGAAAAACTGAGAAAGACGGGGAAGAAAGAGGACTTCCTCCTCACCTCTTCCACTTCGTGGGTGGACTCCATTTTTTTCCTCCCCTACCCACCCCTACAAACCTCTGTTACCTGCAATTACTTCGAAAATGCTATGGTAGTAACAAAAAAATACCCAGTAAAGTACACAAATGGAAGATAAAGATACTGAGGACACATAGATAAGCTCCATCCCCTTTGTGACTTAAGGCCCACAATGCAGATTTTATACATGTCTCTCATATATGCTTTGTACATGTCATATGTAGTGTGTATATATATATGTATATGAGATACATACATGAGATATATACGCATTTTCTAAATACATAATTTAATCATTCAAAGACTCAAAGTCCTAAGACACTGGAGTAAACAGAAACAGACCTGGCCCTGCTTTTATGGTGCTTGTAGTCTGGGGTGAGACAGACATTCAACCTAGTAAGCAGATCGTTATAAATCTCCAGCTGTGCTCTGAAGGAATGGGGCCAGTGAGAGCCCAGGACACAGGAAAGGACGCAGCTGCATGCTTACACTACAGGCAGTCTCCCCCTGGGTCAGGATGCGTGCTCACCACTCCCAGGGCGTGAGGCTTGAACCGGGCTCCAAAGAATCAAACAAACAGCAGTAACTCCAAGACAATATATAAACCTAACAGGGGCAATGTGTACGCAGATTATACAGCTGTTTCTAAGGGCATGAAATGAGGGATGTTTGGGAAGCCTTCAACAGGTGCCATCAAAACTTGATTATGGAGACTTCCCTTGTCGTCCAGTGGCTAAGACTCCATCATCCCAATGGAGGGGGCCCAGGTTCAGTCCCTGGTCAGGGAACTAGATCCCACATGCCACAACTAAAGATCCTGCCTGCTGCAACTAAAACCCAGCACAGCCAAATAAAATTTCTTCTAAATTTGATTATATGCTTCTTTGTTCTGAGACTTAAAACACTGTCAGTGAACACACAGAGAGAACACAGAGCTTGCCTTCCCAGTGCCGTTTTCTTAGGACCACAGTGCGGTGGGATAATTCCCATTAGGTCTGTGGATCCTGAAGGTACAGTTGGGCAGTGTACACCACCTCCTGCCTCTGGGACACTCCACAGACGCAGCAACAGAAGCACCATCCCCAGGTACTTAGAAGCCAGGTTCAACACGAAGCTTTCTGGGAATCATATTCATGTTCAGAAAGAACTAGTTTGTGGGATAAACTGTTATTAAAGTGGGACTCTGATGAATAGACCACTGATTGCATTAACCTTGGTCTCAGAGAAAGCCATCTAAAACTTCCCTTCCTTCCTCTGAAACTTATCTGTGTCTCTTATCAGGCGACAGTCCTTTGAAGAAATGCTTTGATACACTACCTAAGGGGAACATCGGCAATTGTTTTATGAGCCATTTTCCTCATAAGAAACAACCAAAAATAAGATTATGGCCTGACTTATCACCTTAATTTAGCAGACTAGCTTCCTGTGGGCCCCAGTGGACCTTACCAGCCTCATGTATGTGGGTTCTTAGCTGCTCTGTGGGCACCAAAAATGCTGCTGACACCTATGAAGGTGACTCTGCTCCCGTTCCTCCCCTCTGCCAACCTCCTGGCCCCAGAGTTTAATTCCCACAACCCCTGAGGTCTGTTTTCCTGTTCCACCTTAAGTCAGCTAATCCCCAAACAGAACACCAACCGCACACGCTGATTTACTCCCCATATCTGAGATGATACACTGGTCATTTTCTCACCTGGAATGCTTTTTCCTGCTCTTGGCTCAAACAGCTTTCCAGACCCACCTGCTCCATGGAGCTTTATGATAAAGCAGCTCCCAGCCTTGGTCTTATCCCTATAATTGTGACAGCCTCATATGCACAGCTGCCCAGTAATCCATCCACTCAAGATTTTAAAAAAGCACCCATAATCCATTCCTGCTGTTCAGTTGTACCTGGTTCAGTTTCCACTTTGGACTCCACTTCCTAATTCCTGTGTCATTTTCACAGGTCAGAAACATGATAGTGTTGGCCATTTAGTTGTGTCCAGTTCTTTGCAACCCCATGCCCACCAGGCTCTTCTGTCCATGGAATTGCCCAGGCAAGAATACTACAATGGGTAGCCATTGCCTTCTCCAGGGGATCTTCCCAACCCAGGGATTGAACCCAGGTCTCCTGCATCGCAGGCAGATTCTTTATCATCTGAGCCACCAGGGAAGACCAGAAACACAGTAAAGAGTCCCGAAATGCTGCTGAAGTATGAAAAACATAAGGCCATAAGAAAAAGCAGGAGTGTTGTATATTAACAACTGGGCACAATGTATTTATTCACAACTGTGTTGGCTGGACCAATGTGACCAAGCGCCTGTCATGTGCCAGGCTCTGGGCTGGGCACTGTGGTCTTCAGCTGGAACTTCCTGCATGGATTTCCCAATCAAAGATGATGGACTATAATGCCTTCTAATAAATAAGAAAACATTTGGGTGTGCCAGCCTTCAGAAAATGGAAAGATGAAAAGCTGTGCAAAAAGTGGCTTGGTTTTGCTCTTTTTAACTCCTCACCACAGCACAAGCCAAGTAGCAGCCTGCAGGACAGACACTAAACCAGCTAACATTCTGTTCTGAGGACATCCTAGAGGGACAGTGCGTTTACAAGGCACTATCCTCTGCTTTGCCTCCAGGATAGCTCATGACAGCAAGCCACTTCAAACACAGCGGAGAATTCACTCCCAGAGGGTCCTTGCTTCAGTTGTGTCCAACTCTGTGCAACCCTATGGACTGCAGCCCCCCAGGCTCCTCTGTCCATGGGATTCTCCAGGCAACAATACTGGAGTGAGTGGCCATGCCCTTCTCCAGGGAATCTTCCCGACTCAGGGATCGAACTCGCATCTCTTATGTCTCCTGCATTGGCAGGCAGGTTCTTTACCACAAGCACCACCTGGGAAGCTTGATGAGGGTCCTTGACAAGCCTCAGAAAGACCCACATCCAGGCCATGGGTCAACACCACCATCCACAGGTGCACCTCAGAGTAGCAGGCGGTCTGGGCAGCAGCCAGCATGCAGTGAGGACTGAGGTCTTAACACAAGTTCCTACCAACAATATGAAGTTTGTGAGAATGTATCCTTTTCATTGCTATTGTAGCCAACATCATTTGCACCTTCCCCCATCAGACTAAGAGGATGAAAAGGAAGAAAGTCCACATAAGGTAGAACACATTGCTCAGCCAACTAAGGCTATGGATTGGAGATGTTGGAATTTCAACTCTCCTACTCTATAGGAGTGTGGAAAACTTCAAAGTAGTGTCAACATTTGGACCCAGCGAAAGGTGTCTGTGTCTCTTCTCGCTGTGGTTTGGGGGAGTCAGGAAAAGGAAAACCAGTGGTGCATAACCATCTACTGATTCAAGGTCAGTTCTAAATGGGGAAGAAAACACATATTGCTCAACTGAAACTTACTTGTGGCTGAGGTCCTCAACAAAACTTACACAAACACATAAAATCAATAATAAGGAACAGTTTGCTGGGAACAAATGAAGGCAAAAGGAGAAGAGGGTGACAGGGGATGAGATGGTTGGATGGCATCACCAACTCAACAGACATGAGTTTGAGCAAACTCTGGGAGATGATGAAGGACAGGGAAGCCTGCTGCAGTCCATGGGGGCTTAGCAACTAAGCAACAACAAACTGCCATCTAGAAACCTTGATCAGTTTTACTGTTTCTGTGACTCTTCTCAGAGGTCCATTGGAAACCACAGACAGACCATGGTAGGGACGCTATGAGGAGAGAGCCCAGTTTCAGGGCTAGGAGGACATAGCTGCTACAGCAGTGACAAAACAGCAGAAGAGTTCCCAAGCCCTCTGAGGCACCAAAGCCCCGTTGTGGAGAGGTGCCAGACAGGTGCCAGATAAAAGGCCTAGGCTGCAGACAGGAGCGGTGGAAAGGCGGGCGAGGAGCTAGGGCTGGACCAAGCAGCCCATCTGGCCCACAGCAAGGGTCAGCGTGAACTCAAAGAATTCTGGAGATGAACCGCGGCCTTGCAATCACCTAGCCCAGCTCTTACTTTACGGAAGCTGAGAGCTATTCATCAACTCGTTCAAGGTCACAAAACCAGTGAGTGGAAGATCAAGGGCCAGAATCCCAGCCTCCTGTTTTAAAAGACGAGGACACAAATGTTATCACATCTTAACTAACTGCATCAATTCCTTTCTGTGTTTTCAAGTCTGTGTTTGACTGAGTATCTGGACTAAGACAGAGAGGGGGAACAGTGTGCTGTGGTGATGAGCCCAGACCCTGGAGCCAGGCCGTCTGGGCTTGAACCACAGCAGCTCACCCACTTACTGTGTGACTCTGAGTAAGTTACTTCACCTCTCTGTGACTCAGTTTTCTCTTCTATCAAATGGAGGTCATCATAGTTCCTATCCCATCAGGTTATATATCTACCCCGTTGGGTTAAAAGACCCTGATGTTGGGAAAGATTTGAGAGCAGGAGGAGAAGAGGGGCAAAAGAGGATAAGATGGTTGGATGGCATTATCAGCTCAATGGACATGAGCCTGAGCAAACACCAGGAGATACTGGAGGACAGGGAAGCGGGGCGTGCTACAACCCATGGGGTCAAAAAGAGTCAGACACGACTGAGCAACTTAACAATACTGGGTTATGAAGCCTACTGAATAAGTTAATAAATGGAAAATATAGTGCCTGGCACAAAATAAGTGCTATAAATTAGGAAGGAATTTCTTTTTTAATTTTATATTGGAGTAGAGCCGATTAATGGGCTTCCCTAGTAGCTCAGGTGGCAAAGAATCCACCTGCAATGCGGGAGACCTGGGTTCAATCCCTGGGTTGGGAAGATTCCCTGGAGGAGGGCATGGCAACCCACTCCAGGATTCTTGCTTAGAGCATCCCTATGGACAGAGGGGACTGGCAGGCTACAGTCTATGGGGTCACAAAGGTTCGGACTAAGCGACTAAGCACAGCACAGCACAGAGCCGATTAACAATGCTGTAATAGTTTCAGGTGGACAGCAAAGGGACTTGGCCATATATATACATGTAAGGAAGGAATTTTTTGAGGAAAACCCTCATCCTAATGTTGGTTCCTCCCCAGCACACCTGCTCCCAAACCCCATTCATCTTCCTCACAGGTTAAGACTTTGTCCCTACAATACTTGGGACTAATGCTTCTAAAACCTCACACCTTTGTCTCTTAATCCATTCAGCCCAACCCAGGCAGGTGTTAGAGAGAAACTGGCCAAAATGATGTGAGAGGTGAAGACTTTGGCTACTACCCACCAGGCCTACTGCCCCTCAGATTTGCATTTCTGAGACCCTGGACTCAGAAGTTACCTCTTCCAACCCTCACCTCCTACCTTCCTGGCCCACTCACGCCCTTGGACCTCGGAATCTCCTTTTTTCACCTTCATCTTGTCCCCCAGGCCCTCAAACCTTCTGTGATTCACCAGGTCTTCCAGCCTGTCAGCTGCCAGTCCCACCTGTACCCCTTGGCCAATTGTCTCTGTGATGCTATCAGGACTTTTTATGAATTCCTGTACCCTCCTCTCATGGAGAGATCACACCATGTCCCTGTCTTGATCCTTAGCTGCTGAACCTCGTAGAGAAGGTCAGGAGACCAGGCTAAGTGCCTCCACTACAGACCTTCTTTCATGGCTAACTGACCACCTCCTTCATTCCCACAGAGCCCACCCCATCCCATACTCCTCCTTGTGGTCTGATGCTCTGACCACAGCCTTTGCCTCAGAGTTCACCAGGGATGTCCAGGCCACCAAATAGCCCATGTGTCAAGCACTCTTCCAGATAAGGCTATCTCAAAATTTAGAGAATCTGAATCCCTCTAAATCCCTCATTTGAATCCCTATTCCCTGGTGGCTCAGAGGTTAAAGCGTCTGCCTCCAATGCGGGAGACCCGGGTTCGACCCCTGGGTTGGGAAGATCCTCTGGAGAAGGAAATGGCAATCCAATCCAGTATTCTTGCCTGGAGAATCCCATGGACTGAGAAGCCTAGTAGCTTACAGTCTACAGGGTCGCAAAGAGTCGGACACGACTGAGCGACTTCACCACCATCACCACCAGGGATATGGTAAACCACAAACTCGAATTCAGTACACTGGACCAGGTCCTGAGGTTTTTCTCAGTAGCTGTTGACACTCTTGGTCCCCAGACCCCACTTTGAGTAGTAAAGTTCTAGGGATTAATATGTTCTTGTTGTCGTTTTGGTCCCTAAGTTGTGTCTGATTCTTTTGCAGTGGACTGTAGCCCTCTAGGCTCCTCTCTCCACGGGATTCTCCAGGCAAGAATACTGGAGTGGGTTGCCATTTTCTTTTCCAGGGGATCTTTCCCACCCAGGGATCGAACTCACATCTCCTGCATTAGCATGCAGATTCTTTACCATCTGAGCCACTAGGGAAGCCCAAGGATTTACATACATGAAGTTTAACATGTATATTTTCCTAGACATATTATTTTGTCTTCATGAGAAACCTGCAAGAGAGGTATTAGTGCCTTTTTACATGTGTGGAAAATGAGGTTCAGAAACCACTGCTGGAGGGCAGGATTCAAATGGAAGGCTGATTCCAAAGCCTGAGTCCTGTTTTTTTTTCTCTTCCTAAGTGACTTTGAAGACCAGAAGTAGCTTAGAAGCACACATGTAATGCGTTTATTTGTAATACAAATTATTGAAATCTTAGCTGATGAAGATGGGAGAAAGATGCATTATAAAACTGACCCCAAATCCCCATGCTGGAGATTCAGCTATAAGCTGAAGGCTTCAAAGCAGCTGTCAGAGAGGTTAATTCCACCCGTCAGCGTGGACGAGGACACCCAGTGGGACACGAGACAAACTTTTACAAATGTACACAGAGAATGGAAGGGAACATATAGTGACCTCTAGCTGACATGTCTGGGGATTCTGCGGCCACTGCAGAAAATAGGTGCCCCACACCTTGCAGCTCCCGCCCCGTCCCCACCACCTCCTCACTTCCATCCTCTCCACAGCCTCCAAAGCTAAAGCTTCTCTCTCTCTCTGGTTTCCTGCAGCACTTGAGCACTCGGTCCGTATATATGTTGTGCTGTGCTCAGTCACTTAGTCGTGTCCAACTCTTTGGACCCTATGGACTGTAGCCTGCCAGGCTCCTCTGTTCATGGAGATTCTCCAGGCAAGAATACTGCAGTGAGTTGCCATGCCCTCCTCCAGGGGATCTTCCCAACCCAGTGATTGAACCCAGGTCTCCCTCTGCATTGCAGGCAGATTCTTTACCAGCTGAGCTACCAGAGAAGCCAAAATTTTATTTATTTGTGGCTGTGCTGGGTCTTCATTGCTGCATGGGCTTTCTCTAGTTGCAGTGAGCGGGGGGTGTGGGGGTGGGGGGCTACTCTTCGTTGCAAAGCACAGCCTTCTCATTGTGGTGGCTTCTCTTGTTACAGAGCATGGGTTCCAGGGTTCGTGGGCTTCAGTGGTTTTCGTTCCCAGACTCTAGAGCACAGGCTCCATAGTTGTGGCACATGGGCTTAGTTGCTCCATGGCATGTGGGATCTTCCCAGATCAGGGATTGAACCTGTGACTCCCCCACTGGCAGGCAATTCCTTACCATTGAGCCACTGGGAAGCCCACTGACCATTTGTCCTTTAACAAATCTACAGCATCCACCTCTGCTTGGCTTCTGACAGTGATCTCCTGGTTCTCCTCCCTGGGACTACTCCTTCGAGAACTCTCCCTCCCATTTCCTGTCCCCTTGCTACAGGCATTCCCATGAACTCGCCCTTGACCCTTGCCTCTATTATCCAGTGCAGGTGGTGCTGCACTTTCTGGGGACACCACCAGCCACGCATTGAGTCCATCCTGTCCCATCCTTGGAAGGCAGAGCTGAGCTGGCTCTGTCCGATGCAGCATCCCCAGAGCTGAGAACAATGCTTGGCCTGGAGCTAGAGGTACTCTCTCAATATTCACTAAATAAACCAATGAGTGACATGCCATGTCACTTAGCTTCTCATCTTCCATCTTGAAACTACTCATCCCAAGGCCAGGCTGGGGCTCAGGGGCTGCAAAGCTCTCCCCCATGTAAGAGGGGGAACGGCCAAGCTCATCTGATCACAGCCCATACAGGAAACGGTACTAGCTCTATGGCTTCAGGGTAGACAGGGCTTCTGGTTTTGAGGCAGCTCTGACCTTTGAGTTCCAGGGGCTGAGGGTGTCAGTATCATGATACACCTACAACCCACTTGAACCTTCCCATGTGGGTCCCTTAGCATGACCCACAAGCAGGAAAGTTTGGTCCAGTCTAACCCTAAGTAACCACAAGGAAGAACCATTATAAGGATGTTCTTGGCTCGGTATCACTTTTTTAAAATTGTTATTTCTGGCTGTGCTGGATCTTTGTTGCAGCTTGTGAGCTACTCTCGAATTGTGATGCTTCTGCTTCTATTGCGGAGGCTTCTCTTGGTGCGGAACGCGGGCGTCAGTAATTGTGGCCCTTGGACTCTAGAAGACAGTCTTAGTAGTGGCGGCACATGGACCCAGGTGCTCCACAGCATCTGGCATCTTCTTGGACCAGGGATGGACTCATCTCTCCTGCATTTTCTTAACCAGTGGACCACCAGGGAAGTCCTGCTGTCACTTTTAAGGTCTGAGAAGTAACCTTCTATCTGCATGGCTGCCTCTATTTCATTAGGATTCCAAGGTAGCACCCATTCTGAAAAGTCCCCTGAACCCTTATGTACAATGCTGTTCTTCACAGTTCTGAGGCAAATTCCTCCTAGACAAGAGCAACTCTAAGCCAAACACTGTTTCTCCAAGGCCCTGCAACATCCTGAGGGATATCAATGCCTTCACATCCAGCCACTTATAATAGTGCAAAGTAGGATGCAGTTGAGGTCCCAGAACATCATATTTAAACTTGAATCCAGCTGCTTAGTGACCACATAATCCAGTATGAACACGCTGTGAGTGTTGGGGGGAAATCAACACTTCGAAGAACACAAATCTGCCCACAGTGCCAGTATCTCTAGATCGTGGAAATTACACTGTTGGTCCATGAGAGTGTTAGCTACTGGGTCTAATTCTGTTGCTTCACAAAGACTACAGTTGGTATGGAGGAAAATATTCCAAGATCTAAAAAGCACTGGGTGTGCCAACTACAGCACTTTGCCTTTCCAGAAGATAAATTATGACGAATTTTCTGCCAGTTCAAGTTATTTTCCCAAAGCAGAGCATCAAATGGCCTTGCTACCCTGCCTTTAAGGAACCAAGGCAATTAAACCAAACAGCTATGAACTGCCCTGACAGCTTCCCCCAACTTCATTTGATAAAGTGAGACACAGACGTACACTGACAGATAAGCACACACCTTCTTCAACTGTGAAACACAGCGCCAGTATGGAAATGTACATTGAGTCTATGGGGTAGAAATCAACTCAGCAGCTCAGCATAGCAACAAAATAGCCCTATACATGTCGACTAGCCCAACTGCCTTGTAAGGAATGATTGCCGATGACTAGAGTTCCTATTCGGCAGGCTAATAAGAATAATTATAGCCAGGGCAGGCATTCATCAGCTTGGCAGATACAGGAATTCTGTTAACAAGGCTAAAATGAGAGCTGAGGACTCTCTGAAGGCCACAGCGCTTCAAAGACCGTGGAGCTGGACCGATTGACTGGGGTTCCTCCCGCCAGCCTTCCTCCTCCAGCGCTTTCTGGAGGAAGCTGTGGTTTGGTCCGTGTCCTCAGAGCAGGGTGGTGATGCCTTAGGGATTACAAAGCTGCCACATCTCTCAGGTGCATCCTGACACGGCCCTTCCCTTCAGGAATCCTGCCTGGACTGCACTCACCCCAGACCTTCCTCTTTGTAACTGTACTTTTGCTTTCAAACCACTTGCATCCTTTTTCACTTAAACTAATCTTGCAGGGTACACAGCCTAAGAGGATGGCGTACCTCAGTCAATCCTAGCTCGGCAGAGACCAAATGTGGGTCCTGCGGTCAAATCCTGGCTCAACCGTGGATTAGCTATATGAATCCAGACAAGTTATTTAACTTTTCTGGCTGGCAGTTTCCTCATCTGTAACATGGAGAAAATAGCAGTACCTTTCTCAAACTGTTGTCAAGAGAATTCAATAGCCTGATGCTTGGTGTGCATGTTATAAACGGCAGCTATTCTTACTCTGTGCCTGTTCTGAAGGAACTCTGTGCAGAAGCGATGAAAAAAGGCCAAACAGGGCTTCCCTGATGGCTCACTGGTAAAGAATCCACCTACCAATGCAGGAGACACAGGTTTGATCCCTGATCTAGGAGGATCCCACCTGCCACAGAGCAACTAAGCTCGTGTGCGCCACTACTATTGAGACTGTGCTCAGTAGCCCTAACTACCGATCCCACGTGCCCTACAGCCCAGGCTCTGCAAGAGAAGCCACCGTACTGAGCCGCCTGTACATCACAACCAGAAGTAGCTCACCCACTCGCCACAGCTAGAGAAAGCACTCATACAGCAACAAAGACCCAGCACAGCCATAAAAAAATAAATAAAATTATATATATATAAATCAAACACAATATTTAGTATATGGACACATGTACATTATATATGAGTTGCTATGCCTGGGCAGCAGGAGGGTGGGCACATTCATCCTTTTACCTCATATTCTTTATAAGTGACACCAAGACAGCCAGCTGTCCCTCAGATCTGTTCTTCTCATCTTCCACAGTGGTCGGCACACTGCTACCAGCTTCCTCTGCATTTCCCAGCCTCCCTGACAGCTAGTGTGGCCTGGATCAAATCCTCTGCCATGAAGTGTATGCAGAAGTGCTAGGAGCCACTTCCAAGCTTAGCCCAGGAAGCCGCTAGATTGCCTCCTCCATGCTCTTTTCCCTTTGTGCTATGCGCTCAGTCACTCAGTTGTGTCTGACTCTCCGCAACCCTATGGACTGTAGTCCGACAGGGTCTTCTGTCCAGGGGATTTTCCAGACAAGAATACTGGAGTGGGTTGCCATTTCCTACTCCGGGGGCTTCTTGAGCCAGGGATCAAACCTGCACCTCCAGTGTCTCCCACATTGGCAGGCGGATTCTTTACCACTGAGGCATCTGGGAAGCCCCCTATTTACAGGGCTGGAAAGGTGATGATGACAACCCAGGTGAACTTAGAGACTACGGGCTGAAGACAGCAAAACCACCATCAGCCTGGGAGCTCAGAATGCCCATGTGGACAGCAGTCCCACCCAACCATTTCACTGGAAACACCCCAACCCACTCCCCGGCCCCCCAGGAACGGCTAGGAAAGCCACTTCTGTTGTTTGAACCACTGTGTTTTCAGCCTATTTATGAGAACAATTCAGCCTACCCAATAGAATAATACAGCACCCATCTATGAAATCTGGATTTTAAAACAGATGTAATGTTTTTGTTGTCTAGAAACTATTTTGATGGATTTTCAACTTTTTTAAAAAAGATGCACATGAAGAGAATATCTTAATCCCTCTCCACAGTCTTCATACCTCCCACTCCCTAATTCATGCTGCACACTAGGACTGACCTCAAACACATCACCATGCTGTATCAATCTCATACTGCGAATTTGCAATGGCAGACCATAATCCACAGATAAAATGATATATACATGCCTTCATTCAGGCAGCCAGTATTTACCAAACACCTACTCTATGCCGGACACCCAGTAAGTAAGTAAAGTCACTCAGTCGTGTCCGACTCTTTGTGACCCCATGGACTGTAGCCCACCAGGCTCCTCAGTCCATGAGATTCTCCAAGCAAGAATACTGGAGTGGGTTGCCATTTCCTTCTCCAGGGGATCTTCCCAACCCAGGGATCGAACCCGGGTCTCCCACATTGGAGGCAGACGCTTTAACCTCTGAGCCACCAGGGAAGGAATACTATAGCGAACAGTACCAACCTGGTCCCTGCCTCATGGGATATAATCAGAGTGGGGATTTAAAGCAGGAAAAATCATACACAGTGAGATAAATAAGTGCTCTGATGGGAGAAGCACAGTTGTGCAGCAGCACCCACAAGGCCAACAAGCCCATCCAAATGGCAAGGACTTCAGCACTGCAGGAACAGCTTTCAGAATCCAACCCAGACCCACTTTTCCGATTTGCCCTCCTAGTGTATCCTCTGCCCTCCTCCAGTTTCATGGAACTCCCATGCCCTTTCTGAATGAACCATGTCCTTCCACTCATCCATGCTGGATGCCTTTCCCTGGAGCCTGGAAGCTCTCCCATCCTTTCTCTCAAAATACTAATTATCCTCAAGGCTCAGCTCAAATGTCACCTCTTCAGCAAAATCAACCTCAATCCCAAGTCAAAATTAATCATCCTCTTCCTTGCTTCCTACCAGCACCTGGTTTCTCTGTCAGATATGTCATTCTGGCTTGTAGTTAGCTTTTATTATTAACTGTCTGCCCATCCCAACTGACCACTCAGTGAGACGCTAAGTCTTGGTCATTTGTCTGGGACACTCTTATTGCCACAGTGGGCATTCAAGAAATGCTGTATATATGGATGGATGAGACACAGGCCATGGAAGTGAAAACCTGAAGCTGAGTGTGTTCTGCTGTGATCGTGATAGGTAGACTCACTTAGAGAAGCTTTATGGAGGAAGCAGTTTTAAGGGGGAAAGGAAATAGGTAAGAGAGAAGAAGGAGACACTTTCCCAGGTCATGAGAAATGGAAAGGCCAGAAGGTTTACATACAGTCAATGTAAAGGGTAGCAAACAAATTCCTTAGAATGCGAGAGTCCCTACTCAGAAGCAGCAGGGGAGAGAATAAAAGGGGCAGAACATCCTCAGAAGAAAATCATAAGGGATCATGGATTTAAGGTGGCACCTCCAAAGACAATCTGAAGGGAGGGCGGTGGGAAAAGTCAAACAGGAAGATGTCAGATCTGTGTGGGGATCTGTCAGAACTGGGGCTAGCATAGTAGCTTTAGGTAAGGAAGAACAGAAGATGCTGGAGTCTGCACTATGGGAAGAGCGACAGAGTTGAGAGACACAGTGAATGTGGAGGTCAAAGAGAGTGACAGTAAGATTATGCCCAGGTTGCAATACAAGAGGAAAGATGATCCAGCTTATCAACAAACTGGGTGGCAGGAATCAGTACAGCGTAGAGTATCACAGGGAGGGCATCCGGGAGGTCAAACTGAAGCCACACCAAGTGAGGTTTGGTATGGCAGAGTTATCACATAGACATGAGGTTCAGTAACTGTTGGGGACAAGGCACTGAGTGGTGACACCAGAGCGTTCCCGGTGCATAGGTGACATGAGACGTCCAGCCAGGCAGGGTGCACAGGTATACCTCAAAGCTACCCCAAGCTGGGCTTTCCCCACTTCTGTTTTTGCTTTTGTTAGTCTCTCTTTGCCCTTTCTCTCTTGTCCTCTTACCATAGTTACTCAAGGACATCCTTTTCAAATTTCTACCTGGCCCCACCCACTTAAATAGTGCAAGGGTTGAGAATCACACAACTCTAGGGAGGGTCATTCACACAGGCAGAAAGTGGCAGCGGCTCCTAGAGTTCAGCAGTGCACAATCAGTGCAACCAGTGGCCATGGCCCTGCCTGACCCAGACACATCAGCCAATTATGCAATGGGTGTGGACTATCAGCAGCAGTGTGCAACAGAGGGAAAACCTACACGGGTCCCAGGGTGAAAGGAAGAGAATAAAAGCACTAGGACCTGAGAGCACCGAACAGCTGCCAGAAGATCAAGTGAAAGATGTGCAAGCTTTCTGCACCTGGTGGCATCTAAAGCGATGTGGTGCTGGGTGAGCTCTCTTAGGGAGGAAGTTCCAGAAAACCCCTCAGAGGAGAAGGAAGAAAACACAGTAGCAGCTAGAAAGGCTGCCCCCACCAGCGGCAGGAGTCACAGGGGTGGGGACAGTGTGAGACCCGCTGCCAGGCTGGGAGTGGCAATGGAAGGCCTCCACTGGGACCCTCTGACCATGAGTGCAGTGTAGTCACTTAGCCTGTGTGCAGCTGGGGCCTGGCGAGGAGAGACACCACACACTGTGTGGCTTTATAAAAGATTCAGTTCTGCCATCTCCAGGGGTGAGGAGGAAAATCCCCGCGCAGGTCACAGGATTCCTTCTGTTCTGGTTGACACTGACAAAAGGCTTCAAGTACAGCTTTTAAGAGTCAGCCTCCCTGATCCACGGTGGGCACTTAATAAACAGATGATTTCTGTGGCTGATAACCACTTGGTTATGCTAATATAACCACATTATACGAGGTGAAGATGGTGTCTGTGTGTATGGAAGATGGGGGCGGGGGGGGGACATCAAA
>SJXQ01006758.1:40390-119244 GCA_006408695.1 Aepyceros melampus | reverse complement strand
GGGGGGGGGGGGGTGGTGGGGTTGGGGGGGGGGGGGGGGGGGGGGGTGAGGGGCATCAAAGGGTTGGGTGGAGGGCGCTGGGTCAAATGATCAGGAGGCACCGAGGTTTAGAGAGTGTGCAAGACAGGGGACAGCAAGGGAGAAAAGTAACAGGTAGGAAAAGTTGAAGAAGCCGAGGCACTCAGGTCTTTGTGTGCAAATATGCAGCGAGGCAGCTTCTACAAGCGCTGAAGAAGACTGAGGCAGAAGAGCTAGTTACAGCTAACACAACGGAGGGCCCCGCACACCCATTCTGACTGTAGCGCTCGGGGCCACCCGGTGACCTTCGGAGAAGGAAGTTGGTGGATCCTCTCGCTTCCCTGGAAAGGCAGCTGGGCGCGGGGTAGGGTGTGCGGAGCGCGGTTCTGCCGCTCTCGGCCATGGCGGGGCAGATGAAAGCCGCAGATTTCCGCTCGCAAGCCCGGGACTAGGGCCGGGACCGCAGGCACCTTCCGGGCCGGGAGTTCAAGGTGAGCCGGCAGCTGGCGACTAACAGGTAGGGAGGGCCGGGGGAAGCCGGCCGCGGGCCACTCCCCCCGCACATGGGGGCGAGGCTCGGCCTCCAGGACGGCGACTCGCACCCCGCGCCCGGCTCCGGGCGGCCCCGCGCCCTCTTCCCAGCCGGGCCCTGCCTCCCGCGGACCCCGGCCAGGTCTCCCGGGAGCGGCCCCGGCCCCGTTGGCGCTCCAGGCCGCGCGCGGCAGCCGCGCCCCGCCAGTCCCCCCGCGCCGGGCCGAGCCCCCTGCGCCTCACCGGGCCCCGCGCGCACTCACCCAGCGACAGGAGCGCCAGCAGCAGCGGCCTCGGCGCCAGGCGCCCCATGATCGCCGGGCGGGAGCGACTCTCCCCCTCCTCCTCCTTCCCCGCCGCCTCTCCTCCTCCTCCTCCTCCAGCTCCGGCTGCTCCAGAGTCAGCGCTCCTCCGCCTGGGCCGCGCGCCTGCTCCGCTCTCCTCGCGAGCCGAGAAATCCCAGCGCTGGGGCCGACGTGCGCCCCTCGCTCGCTCCGCTCACGCCTGCCTCTGCCCGCCTCCTCCAGCCGGCCGGGCACCGGGAGCCGGGCGCCAAGGCCGCCCCGCCGAGCCAAGCTTGCAGCCCCGACCGCTTCCCGAAAGCAGGAGGGAAGAACCGCAGCACCCGCCCGCCCGCGCCTCCCATCCGGCGCTTTGCCAGCAACAAACACAAACTTTCCCAAGCCCCTCCCCGCTCCAGGTAACGGAGGCAGCGCTGGGACCACCCGCTTAAAGGGGAGGAGGCGTCGGAGCCCACCCAGCTCTCCCCCCTCGGGGCCCCCGCCCCGCCACAAACTTTCCTCCGACCTTTAAAAGTTGGCCTTGGAAAGACTCGTCTGGAAATCCCATCGCTTGAGCGCCATTCCGAGCCACCCCGCGTCCCACCACTCTGGAGTCCCCACGTGGGCCTCCGGGTCCCTCAGCTAACTCCCCGCACGGTCACCCACTCGTCCCGAACGAAGCACCCACCAACCAGCCGCTAGGACTTGGCTAAATATTGTCCAGATAGGACTGAAAGAGATGAAAGGGCTGTAAACTCCGGAGATGCCAGCCTCCAAGGTGCAGAGGCGTGAAGCGTTTGGGTGCTTTGCCCGAAGATTCACAGCGAAGTGTCAAGACCAAAACCCAGATCTCACAGGCTCTGCTCACTGCCCTGCGGTTGGGTAGGCCTCGCCTCCCCTCGCCCACCTCCTTCCTTCCTTCTCCGGGGTGCCTATGGCACTGATTAACACTCACCACAAATAGACGCATGGTGGGGGGGATGCGGACGCTCAGAACCCAAGTGTATTAATAGCTTCAGTACTTCATATGGAATGTACTCTTTAAACTTTTTATTTATTGCTTTAAGTGGACAGAACTGGTTGCCAATAAAGATTCTTTTCTTCCCCCACAATGGGGCTTTGTGCTTTTAATTTGAATACAAAAGACCCAGTATTAGGGGGAAATTTTTAGTGTTCATTGTTTAAAACTTCTCAAGGATAATTCAAACACAGCACTGGTGCCCCCCTACTCCCAGTGCCACAGCCTCTCATTAATATATACAAAACAAATCACAGATGTTAGTGGGAAACTGCCCCAACTGGGGAGAGGAACATTGCTTTTACCTCAGTACATCATTATTTCCACTAACAAGTGTTTCTTTATTTCCACTAATAAAAGTGCCTTTAGCCAGGTATGAACCCATCTGCAAGAGACTTAAAAATTCATGCCTGATGGGCCAATAATGTGAGTGTACTTAATGCCACTGGACTGTAGACTCTAAAAACAGTTAACATGGTAGATTCCGTGTTATATATGGGACTTTCTAGTGGCTCAGTGGTAAAGAATTTGCCTTCCAATGTAGGAGATTCCAGTTAAATCCCTGAGTTGTGAAGATCCCCTGAAAAAGGAAATGGCAACCCACTCCAGTATTCTTGCCTGGAGAACCCCATGGACAGAGGAGCCTGGCAGGCTACAGTCCATAGGGTCGCAGAGAGTCAGATAATACTTAGCAACTAAACAACAACAAAAGGTTATATATGTTTTAACATGCTAAAAAAAAATTTTTTTTTAATTTATTTTTGTCAGTAAGCCTTTCTTCATGCTATTCATCCACCCAGCAGTTCCTTTGCATTTCCCATCCCATGGAATCCTCTAGAATTTCTCTGGGAAGTCTTTCAATTTAATTCAGTCAGCCTTAAATGCAAGCCTCATTGTTAGGCCTTGAGAGATGCTAAAGCTACAGAGAAGAGTAAGACCTGACCCCTCCGGAAGCTCAAATCTTTCCCTTTCTTAACTACTCACAGTGCTTAACACCTGAAGCACACACACTGGCACTTGGTCACATTCAGTTTAGCCCATGCTACGCGCTGAATGTACTGTGTCCCCTCACCAAATTCATATATTGAAGCCCTAATCTCCAAAGGTATTTGGAGGTGGGGACTTCGGGGAGTAATTAAGTCCAGAGGATGGAGCCCTCATGCATGGGATTAGTGCCCTTCTAAGTAGAGGCGTGAGAGGCATTATACCTATATCTATGCTGTGTGAGGGTACAGCAGAAGGCATTTGTCTGCAAACAAGGAGAGGGCCCTCACCAGGTACTGAACGGGCCAGCATCTTGATCTTAGACTTCACAGCCTCCCGAAGTGGAAGACATAACTGTCTGTTGTTTAAGCTACCCAGTTCATGATATTTGTTATATCAGCTCAAGCTGACAGCAAACACAGTGCTCTCATCTCTAATAGTGGAAGAGAGAGACTGTCATATGCTTGTTCTATGTCTCACATCACTGTAGAGTCGATGTTTGCTAAAAACTTTTGTTTAACAAAGTGCAAGTCAGGAAGTATGCCTGGCACTTGGTAGGTCTTCAGTGAATATTTGTGGAGTGAATTAGTGCCACTGACTGGGCTCGAGCCTGGGGAAACAGAGGTAAATATAACCGTTCCTGCCCTTGAGGTCCTTACAGTCTGTGCATCCTGACTCAGTAGGTGTGCCAGCACTGCCAGATGCAGCTGAGACACAAGGGGGTGGTCAGTCCTGAGGAAGCTTGTCCAAAAAAGCTCAGTGGGGATGACTGTGAACCGAGTCTTGAACGACCAGCAGGTCTCTAGCTGTGAGGTGGACAGATGAGCCAGCAATAGCCATTGTGTATTCAATGTGGAAGGGATTCTTCTCTCCTCCCTTCCCCACACCCAGATGTTATTAAATTAATGGTTCATCTTACTACTACTACTAAGTCACTTCAGTCATGTCCGACTCTGTGTGACCCCATAGACGGCAGCCTATCAGGCTCCTCCGACCCTGGGATTCTCCAGGCAAGAACACTGGAGTGGGTTGCCATTTCCTTCTCCAATGCATGAGAGTGAAAAGTGAAAGTGAAGTCGCTCAGTCGTGCCCGACCCTTAGCGACCCCATGGACTGCAGCCCAGCAGGCTCCTCCATCCATGGGAGTTTCCAGGCAAGAATACTGGAGTGGGGTGCCATTGCCTTCTCCGAATGGTTCATCTTACAGTCATTGAAACACCAGTAGTTAGTTGAAATGGAAAGAAGAAATAAGACTGTCCAGGCAGGGCCAGAACATGAGGACAAAAGTGGATGGTTTCTTGGTAGTGGGTAGTCAACTGTGTCATGTCCTGAGAGTCAGCCCTAGATAACCATTTATGTAGCAGAAAATGAGGCTAAATTAATCACTACAGGTGCTTGGACATAGCACCACACCCTTTGCACAGCCCTGACTACCAGAGGATGGGATATGTTTCCAGCTAAAGGAACATAGCACCTGAAACAGACCAACACAATGTGTTCAGTCATAACTCTGGAATCTGATGATGCTTTCATTATAAAAGACTTTTATTAATCTGTTCCAGAGTCAGTAACCCCATGTATAGGCAAGGCTTTTGCCCCAACCAATTGTTCTCAGTTTGTTTAGTCTGTAGGCTTGCCTGGGGCAGGAAGGCTCACTCTCCAGTAACTGACCCACACCCATCCCCAAGGAGGGGAGTCCCGCCTCCACCTCTGTAGGTTTCCTGCCAGATCACAGAGACCCTCAGAGGCTCAGGTTACAACCATTACAGTCTCTTGATTACAGGGATCTGTCTGCAGGCGTTGCCCCTGAAAACCCCTGAGGGTCCTACATTCTCACTTGTAACAGGTTTTCCTGCTGAGATCAGTAAAATCACCTTACTGGTTAAAGGTGAACATGCAAATGTCAAAAGGTCCCAATGAATGAATTTGCCAGATTATCCTAAGAGTCACCCAGACCCTGTGTGTTACCTCGGCTGCTTCCATCAGCCCATTCTCTCTCTCTCCTTCCCTCACTTTCTCTCTGCCCCTCTCTGTTTCTCTACAGATGACCCTGATGCTACTTTAGCAGAATGGCCAGCAAAAGAATATGTCCTACAGCAACACTTCCTTCCACTTATCATTTTCACTACGTTTCCTTTGTATTGGTTCCAGGTGTCTGTTTCTCCTATTGAAGTTAAACGCGGAGATTACTAATCAAAAAGAACTTTAAGATTTAATCACAGAATTAGAGAATGGAATTAAGAGTTAAAAGGTAGGGGGTGGGGAGACGAAGCCTTCATTTCCTGATGAGTGAACACATTCAGTGAGGCCATGAGGGAAGTTGTGGAATGCCCATCTGACAAGTTTCAAAAACAGAAAGGGGCCTTATCTGCCTGGAATGGGTTAAGTATGGTCCTGCCAAAGGCTGTGCTTTGTGACCTCTGGCCTCAAAGACCAAAATGGGAGATAACAGAGAAAGTGTCCTTAGATGTCTAGAACTGGCCCTGATTTCGGACCAGGAGTGACTTCCAAGCATTTACTCCTTCAGCGACGCTGGGGTGAAAGTGTGAGGAGAAAAATAAGAAAATGGAATGAGACAAGGCTTTTGCAATAAAAGCTTTCTACAAAAGTGAGGAATTATTACTATATTAAGAGTATGCATAGCCCTTGCCCTAGAGGAGTTTATAATCTAGTTTAATGTATCAAAAGACCTGAAATGCTGTAAAGGAAGGGGGCGAAGATTGATGCCAAAAGAGCAAAGGAAATTGAAGGGGAGTAAGTAGAGAGGCACCAGTTATTGTGTGTAGTTTTGTGCCAATGTACTATCATCTGGGCTGAAAATACCTCCAACAATGAATAGAGACAGCAGAGTCCATTACGGGAAGGAAGTGTGGCCACATCACAGAAGCTGGAAATAGCTAGAGGGGGCTTAGGGATGTTGGAGGAGATACTTTACCAAGTTAAAGCTGCCAAGCATGATGGTACGCAAAGGTGCCCACCTGGCCTGACCTTGTGCCCTGGTCCCAAGATGGTATCCAGGGAAGCGGCTTTCTGCCTTTACTGGAAGGCGCTTTACCCTGTTCTTCACACAGAAGCAAAAGTGAGGGTAATGGGGAGCTGGTCAAGGGGTGAGGGGGTCCCCGTTCCTCCATCACCCACCTTGAGCTCTGCTTGAAGGTTCAAATGGAACAATGCCTTAAGTTCTAGGCACTACGTTTCAAAACCATTTACAAACTAAAATGCAACCAGAGTAGAGCTGCTACCTAAAATACAAGATACCTGGTTGAATTTGAGTTTCAGATAAATAAGGAATACTTTTTCAGTGTAAATACATCCCAATATTACATGAAGCATACTTATACTGAAAAAGTATTCCTTATTTATCTGAAACACAAATTCAGTTGGACATCCCACATTTGTATTTGCTAAGTCTGGCAACCCTCATCCAGAAAGGAGTTACCTTATATGGAAATAGGCTCTTATGGAAGACTTGGAGAAGACAACAGGGAGCTCTGAGTAGTTATCTTTGGATTATGTGGAAGTTTTGCCTTTCAAAGGAGGAATAGACTTGGTTCGGGTGTTATGTTGAGTCACTGGGTAAAAATTGCTTAGAGACTGAACTGGCATCATTTGTCATTAGCAGTTAGTCATCAGTGATGAGGGGAGGTTTATTATTTGGTGTTATCCTCTTCTCTCTAAAAACCATTCAGTGAAAAGTTACATGCCTACCTGTAAGGGGGGCTGTGACAGGATCACTGTACTGGGTGGGGACCCAGACAAGCTGCCTTGGAAGGAAGTCCTCAAGAGTGTGTATCTAAATCCAGCCAAGGGTCTTTTCTAGTTCCTCTTCCAAAGTTAAGTCTTTGTCCCTGCTGTTTCCTTTTTTTGAGCTTCCACCCCTTAGGGCTGGGCTGGTGTGTGCCCTTGTAGTTAGAGAACAGAGCAAAGTCTGTGGAAGCTTTGCACAAAACTAGGTCCTGGTAGCTCAGAGGGTAAAGAGTCTGCCTGCAATGAAGGAGACCTGGGTTCAATCCCTGGGTCAGGAAGAGCCTCTGAAAAAGGAAATGGCAACCCACTCCAGGATTCTTCCCTGGAAAACCACATGGACAGAGGAGCCTGAGGGGCTATGGTCCATGGGATCACGACTGAACAACTCGGACAACAAAGAGGATTACTACCCCTGCTACCTACCTGCCCTATGTGGGGATTCTGATTAGTGATTTTAAAACCAAGCCACCATTTTTGACAGACATCTTCCCATTTTCATCCACTTTGTAGCTCACGATCGCCTTCTGCAAGTCATTTAGTAGAGAGGTACTTTTCTGGGTAACTTTGTCTCTCCTGGAAGGTGCATGGGGAGTGCATTTTGACAGCAAACCACTTCAGGGACACTTTACTGAATGGCTTTTCTTTCCCTGTGGCAGAAGCCTTTGGGGTCCCTGCTTCAATATGTTTTTTGGTAGCCTAAAACTGCTACATCCATGCTTTATGACATAAAGCTTGTGGGGCCTAGCTCACCCATTTGCCTCTGAGCTGAAAGAATACGAAGTTAATTTCCGAGGAGATTCTTGGCCCCCTGCCCACGGAAACTGTGGCGGTCTGCATCCCAGTCACAGTGGGCGTCTGGGGCTGGCCCCAGCATTTCGCAAGAGGATGGCAGACCCGCCCCAGGTGGGCTCATGGATGGCTGGAGCAGGTGCTTTTGTGCTTAACCAGCCACCTGGACCAGCCACCATCCAGAGGATGATTTCAGACCTTCTTCTGCCGGATACTTCTAAGAGCTCAGCTGCATGAAACAGTATCTCCGGAAGATTGCCCCACATGAACGTGGTCTATATGTTCCTTTAGGTACCCTGAGAACCTATCCCTGAATTACGAATTAAGTAGACCATCAGCGAGTGTGACACCTAGCTCTGTCTTAATATCACCCCCATAGAGTTGCTCTTACTGAACTGCAGTTGCGTCACGATGCCATCAGTCTATATTGAGGGACGTCCTAAGGAACAGCCCTAAGGACAGGTTTACAGACGCACTTCATCACTTCCAGCAGCAGCCTCTCTACTTAGGACCCATGGAGAAACTTTACCGTGGTCTCAGTGCTACAAAGACTTGTGCTGTATCTCAGCGACTGGTTTCTTTCTACCTTGTTGTTGTTCAGTTGCTCAGTTGTGTCTGACTCTTTGCAACCCCATGGACTGTAGCACGCCAGGCTTCCCTGTCCTTCAGCACCTCCCAGAGCTTGCTCAAACTCATGTACACTGAGTCAGTGATGCCATCCAGCCATCTTGTCCTCTGTCATCCCTTTCTCCTCCTGCCCTCCATCTTTCCCTTATGGACTTTGTAACTATTGTAACTGGCAGTTTTCCTTTTCATGATAGTGGTTGAAAGCTTATGGTCCAATCTGTGGCCTTCCTCTAGCAGACAGGAATAGCACTTCCCCCATGAATTTTGAATTGCCTCACTTTCAGCTCCTCCTTATCGCGCCACTATAATTGGCAAGAGCAAGGAACTCCCTTTCCCTCATTTTACCTTTTTTCATTTCTCTTATTATGTTCAGGTAGGGGCACAACATAGGAAGTGGTTTTCTATTCTCCCTACTGTAAAATTCTATTCCACACCTCCTGCTCTTCAAGACACATTCTAACTCCTCATTTGCAGATTAAATACAATGAGATAATAATCCCAAGGAATGAACTCTGCTTCCAGGGAAAGGCTGGCTAGTGATTTGCCTGTGTCAGCCGCCCTTCAACTTGATTACTGGTGGGATGAGGAGGGCACTGCAACCCATCAGAGTCTCAGGAGCTCCTGAGAAAGGACACCGTTTTCAGGAGCAGTTGGCAGTGGCCTCTCCTCTGCTAACCCTTGAAAAGTGCACTGTTCCTTCGTCTGCCCTGATGAGCAAATCTTAGAATGAGCTTGCCCTCTCCAAGCACACAAGGGTTGGAGGGTTGGAGTGGTCTGAGAGCGTCCTGGGCAGATGGATGGTAGTTGACCCCAGATTCTATGCAGACATCAGCTCAAGCTCAGATATGCCAGGCCAGCCAGCCCCTGATCTACTCCGCGGCGTCTCATTTCTCAGTGTTGCTGCCCCGTCCCAGCTCTGCACTCTCACACTGCAGCACATGGCCACCCCTTTAGGTTAGGTTCCCTTGAAAGAGTGGCTGATTTGGGAAGCGCTCTCAGAAAGTAGCACTGAGGGAGCAGGGGGGCAAGTCAGGGAAGGAGAGAGAAGAAAGAGTGTGTTCTTCGAGGAGGCCCTGCTGCGGGCCCTCTGTGTCCCTTGTGCCTCAGAACCGTCCTCTGGGGGACAGAAGGCTCAAGCACTGACCCTCTGATCCTCATGTCTTGACAGCTGAGACGCCTCTGCAGCTTCTGAGCCCGAGTCCTGATGCAGGCAGGTGGGCCATGCAGGCGTGCTTGGGCTGGGCCACTGGCAGCATGCACTGAACTGCCCCACGTGGCTGCGTGGAGACCATGGGGGGCCCAGCGCTGTGCCTGGGCCCTATCCCCCCAGGTTGCTGTCCCCTGCCCGCCCGTGCCCTCTGCCTCTCTCTAGCTCTGTGTCTGAATGTGTCTTGCAGTTGCACAGCTGTCCTGTATTTTCCTCTGTCTCCCCCACCAGAATGAGAAAAGAAGCTGTGTTCGACTCACCCAGCACCGGTATTTGACACTTGGTAGGCCTGTTAAGTAAAGGCTTCTGCTCCAACTAGAGCTGGTGTAATTTTATCCCTTATCAATTGGAATGCCACATAAAAATTTTATTTGAAGGAAAAATAATCCAAAACCACTATCTACTCTAACCCTCTCATTTTACAGATGAGGCATTTGAGGCCCAGAGAGTCTAAGTAACTTGGTCAAGATTACACCATGTATTAAAGTGATTACGGAATATTAAAATGATTTCACAAAATATGCCAAATGCAGACAAGGGAGCCTGCTGGAGTTACAATGTGAGTTATTAGCACTTCAAATGGAGGATATGACCACCTCTGTGCTGGGTTTCCAGGAGGAAATTGTTTAAAATAAATTAACTTGGAAAGTTCTTGAGCTCTGATTAAAGAGGTGAATGGCTGGAATGAGGCTCTCTCCTCGAGGAGAAGAAATTCATCCTCGGTAAACACATTTTCAGGTAACGTACCAAGGACTTTGAGTCAGGAGGACTCATTTAGCATTTTCTTCCTCCACCCTGTTCATCTCACAGTGGCAGCATAGGGAAAATGTTGTGTTTGTTTTTAATTTAAAAAATGAGATGTGGACGGTACTACCATTTGAATAAATTGGAAAAGCTTTCTGTCAGCCCTCCCCTTTGCCTGAACATCCTTTCTCCTTCAAGATCACACCTCTGCTGCCATCTTGGGTACATGTGTGACATACAGAATGCCAGGCATGGTCAAAGATTATGATGAAAACCAAGAAGTAAGAATTTGTCACTTCTCACTGCAGGCTGGGCTTCCCCGAAGAATCTGACTCTGCAGTGCAGGAGACACAGGAGACTCGAGTTCAAGCCCTGGGTTGGGAAGATCTCCTGGAGAAGGGAATGGCAACCCACTGCAGTATTCTTGCCAGGAAAATCCCTTGGACAGAGGCGCCTCAAGGCTACACTCTGTGGGGTCGCAAAGAATCCGACAGGACTGAGCACACAGACTCAGGCACGGCATGCTAGTATAAGAAAGAGAAAGGAGTGAAACTTTATATTTTGTGGGGAAAGAATAGGGGTTGTCATGAGAACTACTCATTCCTGACAAATGAGAGAGTTAGGGTTTATTTGAACAGCCCTGCTTGTACTACACTTTTCTTATTTGCCCAGACATGGGTCAACATTACTCTAGAAAAGAGGGGCTGGTGTCGCATTTCCATGGTCTAAATTACAGTGACAGAAAAGGAACTTGGTGGGTGTACAGCAGACACCTGCTCCTCATCCGTGTGGTCCATTCTTAAAAGTTTTCTTCTGACACTCATCTGAGCCAGAAGCACCGGAAGTCAAACAAGAAAGAAAGAAGTGGTGATGGGTTTTTTCAGGTGATGTAGGAACCAAATTGGAGTCACACAGCATAGATGAACACTCACCCTCTGCCACTTGCAGAAGCTCTCTGACCTGACACAAATTAGTTAACCTCTCTGGGTCTTTTTCCACACCTGTAAGGTGGGGACAAAAATGATATTGTTTGGGGCATAACTGAGAAAGCATAAATAACATTTCCATGGTAGAAACTGTTGGTTTGTCACTCAACAGTGAATGCCCCCACCCCCGACCCCCACCAGAGCGGACACCCAGCTCGCCACCAAAGTGTATGTCACGTTCCGCAACGTGGAGGTATCACTGGCTGTCCTGCCGGGGACTATATTTCTAGCTCCCTTTCCAGGTGTTTAGGTGGTGAGTGAGTATGAGCAGAAATCCCACATGTAACTTTGAGGGGAGCAGTTGAAGTAATTCTGTGGGTTCTTTACATCTCTTTCCCTCATCTGCTAGATGGAAGCAGACGCCTAAGGTGTCAGGGCCACAAAATGGGGAGGAAATAAGAGTCCCTGAACCTCCCCATGGAAGAAAGCTGCCTGCAACCAGGAACAACTGTATTGTCCTGCCAGGCTAGGTAGGAATTAGCTTTGAAGGTGTTTAGTCCCTGAAATTTGAGAGCTTACTTGTTACAGCTGCTGCAGTTACCATAAGTAATGCACCTCCCTTCCTCTTTTTCTAATAGAACCTCACTGTTGCTAAGGGGCCCACCCACTTCTACTGAACCATATACTTCAAGGGAGACTGCCTTCATCCCCTCAGGTCTGATAGGCAATTCCTGGTTGCTCTATAACAAGAGATCTCCAGAGCTCCAAGGTTAAGGTTCATAAATTCCATTCCCTTGTCAGTGATTGGTTTAAGCATGAAAGCGAAAGTGAAGCTGCTCAGTAGTGTCTGACTCTTTACGACCCCATAGACTGTAGCCTACCAAGCTCCTCCCTCCATGGGATTTTCCAGGCAAGAGTACTGAAGTGGGTTGCCATTTCCTTCTCCAGGGGATCTTCCTGACCCAGGGTCTGAACCCTGGTCTCCCGCATTGTAGGCAGACAGCTTACCGTCTGAGCCACCAGAGAAGTGGTTTAAGCATGAACATGAGCAAAATCTGGTCAATGAGATGTGAGGGGAGGTCTTCTAAAGGGGAGCTGTTCTTGGAAACGTTTTCTTTTTCTTCTATTAATATAGCTATTTTAGCTTTTTCTCATTATAGGGTTTTTTGGTTTGTTTTCTTTGATTTTCATTTTCTTCTTATTTTTAAGATTTAGCAAGATGACATATAATAAAATTGACCAATTTAAAATACACAGTTTGATGGGTTTTTGCAGATCTAGACAGTCACCACAATCACCACAATCATTATAAAAATTAGTTTTTCTCCCAGAAGTTTCCCATGCTCCTTTGAGGTCAGTCTCCTTCCTCTGCACCCTGGTTGCTAGCAACCACTGATCTGCTTTCTATCATATAGTTTTATATTTTCTAAAATGTCATATAAATTGAATCATACAGATATAGTCTTACATGTCTGGATTCTTTCACATAGCATAATACTTTTGAGATTCATCCATGTTATTGTATGTGTCAGCAGTCCATCTTTTTTTTTTAATTGCTGAGCAGTATTCCATTATAGATATAACACAATTTGTTATGCACTCATCAGCTGATGCACACTTATATTCTTTTCAGCTTTTTTTGTCTATTACGAACATAGTTACTATGAACATTTGCAAGTGTTTATGTCGACTTTTTTTTTCTCTTGGGAAAATGACCAAGAGTGATATTATTAGATCACATTTTAGGTTTATGTTTAAATTTATAAGGCACTCCCAAACTGTTTTCCAGATAACATTTTAAAATATATTATTTGGCATTTTTACCTGAAACATATGAGAGTTTCAGTTCTTCTACACTCTTGCCAACACTTGGTTTTGTCAGGAATTTTTAACTTAAGCTATCCTAGTGAGTCTGTAGTAGAATTACAATGTGGTTTTAGTCTGTATATCTCTAGAGACTAATCATGTAAAGTATCTTTTCATGTGTTTATTTGCCATCTGAATTTTTAAAATATAGTTGTTTCTCTTCTTATGAATAACTTATAGAATTTCATTGTTTTTGAAAACAAGTCCTTTATCAGCTACATGTTTTGCAGACATTTTTTCCAGATTCATATTTGCGTGGTATATCTTTTTCACTTTTTGTCTTTACCTATCTGTGACTTTTTATTTAAAATGCAATTTTAACAAATTGTGTCTACTTGGGTTTTGCCTTTTTAATCTATTCTAACTATCTCTGCCTTGTAATTGGATTGTTTGAAACATTTACATTTAATGTAATTTCAGTATGGTTGAGTTTAATTCTACGATCCTGATGTTTTCTGTTCATCTCATATGGTCTTTTTTTTTTCTGCCTTTACTTGATTGAGTTTTGTTTTGTTTTTATGTATTCTGTTTTATCTCTTCCTTTGGTTTTTAGGTATACCTCTTTGTATTCTTTTTAAAATTGGTTTCTGTGTTTACAGTCTGCATCTTTAACTTGTCACAGTCTACCTCACGTTAATATAAGAAGTTACAAACTACTTCCATTTTCCTTTCTCCTCCCTTGTGCTATTGCTTTCATTAACTTTTTCTACCTTTGTTATAAATCTCAGACTACATTATTATTGTTTTGTGGTTAGACAGTTACCTTTTAAAGTAGTCTTAAAATAAGGAAAAATATCTCTTATTAATCCACATGCTTACATTCTAGAGCTCTTAATTCCCTTGTGTGGTTCCCAATTTCTATCTAGTATTATTTTCCTTCCACTAAAAACTACCTTAACATTTCTTATATGTGTTCTACTGCAGATGATAAATTCTCCAGCTTTTGTTTGCCTGAAAATGTCTTTATTTTGTCTTCATTTTATGAAGGACACTATTTCCCCTGGATGTAGAATTTTAGATTGTAAGTTTTTCTTTCAATACTTTAAAGATGTCACTCACTGTCTTCTGTCTGCAGTGTTTTTGACAAGAAGTCAGCCCAGTCAGCCTTATTTTTGTTTTCTTGTACACAACGTATCTCTTTCTGTGGCTGCCTTAAAGAGTTCCTCTTTACCATTGGTTTTCAATAATTTTTTTAAAGAATTTTAAAAATATGTATTATGTATTTATTTTTGGCTGCATTGGGTCTTCATTGCTATGCATGGGCTTTCTCTAGTTGCAGAGAGAGGGGGCTACCGTCTAGTTGTGGTACATGGGCTTCTGTTTGCAGTGGCCTGTCTTGTTTCAGAGCATGGGCTGTAGGGCACTCAGGCTTCAGTAGCTGTGGCACACAGACTTGGTTGCCCTCATGGCATGTGGGATCTTCCTGGACCAGGGATTGAACCCATGTCCCCTGCATTGCAAGGCAGATTCATAACCACTGGACAACCAGGGGAGCCATCAATAATTTTATTATGATGTGTTTGGCTGAGATTTTCCTTATATTTATCTTCTTTTGAGTTTATTAACATTTTAAGACCCATGGCTTATATTTTCATTAAAATTTTAAAAAATTGGGCCACTATTTTTTCAAATATATTTTTTGACCGAAATGCCCTTTTTGTGTTTCTGAACTCCAGTTGAATGTAGGCTAGTCACAATATTATCCCAAAGGGCACTGTGACTCTGCTCATTGTTTGAAAAACATCTTTCTGTCTGTGCTTCAATTTGCATAGATTTTATTGCTATGTCTTCAAGTTCATTGATCTTGTCTTTTGTGGTATTGATTATGATGGTAAGTCCAATCAGCAAATTTTGCATTTCAGATATTTGTATTTTCAGCTCTAGAAGTTTCTTTATTTTTGTAGTTTCCATTTATGTCTTCATTATCTTCATGTTTTACTTTGAAATCTTCAATATATTTATAATAACTGTTTAATTTCTTTCTTTCTTTCTTTCTTTTTTTGGCTGCATGACACAGCTTACAGGATCTTAGTTCTCTGATCAGGAATTGAACCTGGGCTCCAGCAATGAAAGCACAGAGTCTTAACCACTGGGCTGCCAAGGAATTCTCTTAAATTTCTTTTTTTGAAAATTTCACCGTGATCTCATTTTTAATGTTTCTACTGATTTTCTTCTGGTTAGGAGACACATTGCTCTGCTTCTTAGATGTTAGGCAATGTGAACATTATATTCTAGATTTTGTTATCTTCACTAAAAGAGTGATAGGCTTTATATGGGCAGGTGGTTAAGTTACCTGCAGATAAGCTTGATTTTTTTAAAACTATTTGCTAAGTTGCTCCAGTCGTGTCCGACTCTGTGCGACCCCATAGACGGCAGCCCACCAGGCTCCGCCGTCCCTGGGATTCTCCAGGCAAGAACACTGGAGTGGGTTGCCATTTCCTTCTCCAATGCATGAAAGTGAAAAGTGAAAGTGAAGTCGCTCAGTTGCGACGCCATGGACTGCAGCCCACCAGGCTCCTCCGTCCATGGATTTTCCAGGCAAGAGTACTGGAGTGGGGTGCCATCGCCTTCTCCGAGTTAAAAACTATTTAAATTGTTTTAATTCTTAGAGCAATGTATGCTTATTATACAAAAACTAGAAGTCTAAAACGTATAAAAAAGAAAATAGAAACAACAGAGAATATAATCATCCACCTATAACCACTGTTAATATTTATATATTTCCTTTCAATGTTTTTTACTCCTTAAGGATACATTTCATTAAAATATATATATAAATAATACCATAATGAGCACACAGGTAAGTTTCCTGCTTTATTTTTACATAACATTTTCTCATGTAATTAAAAATCTTTTATAAACTTACTTGTTTATACTTTTATTTTGAAATAATTTAAGATTTGCAGAAGAGTTGCAAAGAGAATACAGAGTTCCTATGTCTCCTTCATTCAGCTTCCCTTGATATTAACATCTGTAACTACAGTAGGCATACCTCAGTTTATTCTATTTCAATTGACTGTACTTCACAGACATTGAGGTTTTAACAATGGAAGGTTTGTGGCAACCCTGGATTGAACAAATATATCACTGCCATTTTCCAATAACATTTGATGAGTTCATGTCTTTATGTCACGTTTTGGTAATTCTCATAGTATTTCACAAGTTTTCATAATTATTATATTTGTTATAGCGATCTGTGATCAGTGATCTTTTATGTTACTAAAGCAAAAAGATTGCAATTCACTGAATAGTTTGATAATATTTATCACTTTTAAATTATTTATCAGATAGTAGTTAACATTTTTTTAGCAATAAAGCATTTTAAAATTAAGGTGTGTGTGTGTGTTAGTGGCTCAGTCATGTCCAACTCTTTGCAACCTGTGGACTGTAGCCCACCAGCCTCCTCTGTCCACGGAATTCTTCAGGCAAGAATACTGGAGTGGGTTGCCATTCCCTTCTCCAGGGGATCTTCCCGATGCAGGGATCGAACCCAGTCCCCTATGTTGCAAGTAGATGCTTTACTGTCTGAGCCACCAGGGAAGATAAGGTATATATATATTTAGACATGACATGATTACATACTTAATAGACTACAGTATAGCATAAACATAACATTTATATGGGCTGGGAAACAAAAAATTCATGTGACTTGCTTTATTGTGATAGTCACCTTATTTTGACAGTCTGGAATTTAACCTGTAGTATCTCTAATATATGCTTGTACATTTTATCTTGAGTTTCCAGCCAGATTTAGGAAATAGAAACACAGAACACCTAGTTAATCCTGAATCTCAGACAGACAATGTATACACACACACACACACACACATTTTTTTTTTTTTAAGAGATGAATTCTTTTAAGGCTTTTTAAATCTTTGTTATGGCAGGTAACGTTTACTCTAGGGTTGGTTTAGCCTTACTACTAATGCCAAGATCCTTCTGAATCTCTATTGAATGCTCAGGTATCCAGAGAAGACCTTCCAGTCCATCTAGCTGCTATACAAACAGCCGTTTTCCCTATGTGAGAACTGGGAACTGTGCAGCTTCAAGACTTGTTTTATTGCCTAGTTTTGTACAGCTTTATTCTGAATTTATTCAGCTTAGTATTCAACCAAAGACTCAAAGTTTTCCCTGAAGCTAATCACTGGGGGTTCTTTCTCTCTGTGGCTTTTGTCTCTCTAGCACTCTGCCTCCCGTTTCAAACCCTACATCCCAGATTCTGATTGTGTCTCCCAAACTCAGAGAGGCTACCTTCTCTGCATGGGTCCCCTTCCTGCTCTGTGATCCAGAAATGTCTGCAGGAAGAAAGTCAAAGCAATTGAGGGGCTCGTCTATATTTTCCCTTCTCTTGGGGATCACCCTGCACCGCTTGTGAATGATGATGGAAAACAGTTTTTCATATATTATATCCAGTTTGATAGTTGTTTGTGACAGAAATCAATTCCGATGTCAGCTACAGTTTCATAGCCAGAAACAGAAAAGTCTCCTTTTTCTTATTAAAAAGAAAAAACAAACAAAGCAAAACACATACACACATGGTGTCTTCTTTCTTGGACGCTGCTGTGCTTGATGGTGATGATGGCTGTGTTAGCCAAGTTATAGACTCGAGAAAAGCTGGCTTGCAGACAAAGCTAATATGACAAGAATGGCAGGGCTTCCCTGGTGGTCCGGTGATAAGAGCCCGCCTGCCAATGCGGGGGACATGGGTTCAATCATTGGTCAAGGAAGATTCCACATTGCAGGGCAACTAACCTCGGGCACCCCAGCTACTGAGTTCACGCTGGCTCCACAGCAAGACAAGCCACTGCAATGAGAAGCCTATACAGTGCAGTGAAGAGCGGGCGCTGCTCACTGCAACCAGGGAAAGCCCGTGCACAACAACGAAGACACAGCACAGGCGAAAATAAATAATAATATTTATTAAAAAAAAAAAAGTATGGCAGGGACAAAGGGAGAATGCTTGTGTCCTTGGTGACATCATCAGTCCACTGAACTAATCGACCGGGGAACCCCTCCTGAAGAATTATTGGTTTGTGAAGAAACTTTTTTTCTTAATTTTTAAGCCAGTTGGGTTGCAATTTTTGTTATTTAACGTCAAAGGTATCATAATTAATACAAATTAGTGTACTAATAAAATAGCAAATGTTCAGTACTTATTAGTAAGTAATAAAAGATATACAGTTGTAGAGCCCTGTGTGGCATCTAGGTTGTGCACTGAGAGATTAATAAGTATATTATCGCACTTAGGGCTTCCCTAGTGGCTCAGATGGTAAAGAATCCGCCTGCAATGCGGGAGACCTGACTTCCATCCCTGGGTTGGGGCTCATCTCCAGCTGTCCCTGGAGAAGGGAACAGTATTGTGGCCTGGAGAATTCCATGGACTGTATAGTCCATGGGGTTGCAAAAGGTCAGACACGACTGAACGACTTTAAACTTCACTATCTCACTTCATGTCATAGCCAACCTCGTAGGTAGTGAGTACCAAGCCCACTTCACAGATGCAGAACTTGAGGCTGAGAGAAAAGCACAGGTTTCAAGCTTGCAGATTTAATCCAATCTCTGGCTTCTCTGACTTCAAAGTTACACTGTTATTTAGTCTTTCTAATACTGGTTTTTCAGTCCCTAAACTTAATCTAGACCATAGATCTTTTTATTCAAAGGAGAAAACTGATCAATAAAAAAAGTAACATTCAAGATGGGAAACCAGGACACCCAAATGTTAGCTCAGTCAGGAGAGAGAAAGTTCTAATCTAGCCTTGGATCCTAAATTCCCCTGCCTGCCATTTCTGAGGATAAAGTTTGAGTGCTTTCTGCTAAGTCAGGACAGCTGGCCCAATCAGAATAAAGACCACCTGAAGCAGGCAAGCATCTGGGAATCAGAGTTAGGTTCCCAGCAGCAAAAGATCCAGATGTGCAACAAGGCTGAAACAGCAACCAGGGAGCATCGTCAGGGCCACCCAACCTGAAGGAAGTTTTCAAGTCAGAGTCAGAGATACAGGAGGTGGGAAACAGAAGTTGCTGGGAAAAGCCCAGAGTCCTATGTCATAGCTCTGCTATCAGGAAACTGCATGATGCTTGTTTAGAGATGCTGGAAAGAGGGAAAGAGCCACAGCCCTTAAAGCTTACTCTGTTTGTGCTAGGAATACCAAAGTGAAAGTTTTAAAACTTTGAGAGATATAAAAATGGACTGCATTCTGGTGGATACAGAATAAATCCTCTAGGAAACTCTTCATAAGTCACTTAATATAAGTGAAGTTTCTGAGAGCTGCTATCAGCAGAGAGAGAGAAATATATATATACATATATGAGAGAGAGAGAGAGAAAGGTGGAGAAACTCAGGAGCAGGCAAGAAGATGAGCCATACTGATGCAGGGCAGCAAGCCCAGAGCTGGGGTCCAGTGGGCCAACTACACAGGATCCAGTCGATCCAGTAGATCACTGCAGAAAGATCCTTCTGCAACGACTGACTCTAGGCAGACTCAAGATGAGAACGGGCATGAGGCTGAAAAAGCACATTTCTGTTCCTAACTAGTGCCTTTCCCAAATAGGTTGGGCAATAAACCGGCATGAGTCATCAAAGCAGTGAAAACACGTCACCAACAGAAAGGAGGGTACCTGGAGGGATGGAGGGAGTGTGTGCATGTGTGTGTGTGTGTGTGTGTGTGTTGTAGGGATGTAAGCCAAGAGACAGAAGGAAGGGACTCATCTTTCTCCCCAGTGCCAAGAAGTCTGAAAATGACAATAATTTGGGTAGAACTGCCTTCAGAAGCGGGGAGGAGAGAAGAGACATCTAAGGCATGACAGATTGAATAAAAAGAGCAATAAAAATTGCATTAGCTATGGAGGAGAACAAGGAAAAATGAAAACAGCGAATTGGAGGGTGGGATGGTGGATGCTTTTTAAAAAAAATCTTTATTTCAATACATAGCTTTTAAAAATTGACATCCTGTGTTTGAGAGTCAGGATTTCATCTGAATAGTCTTAAATCCCTGTCCTGGAATTTAACTTGCTGCCCCAGGGGCTGGTAGCACTTTAAATTGATCCTGAGAACAAAGAAGGGAGACTTTGCCATATTTTAATGGCCTCCAGCTGCCGGGCCAGCCCCTCCCAGGCCTTAGCCCTGACCACACCCTCAGAGCACTCTGCTTTTGGGCAGTCTGTGCTTCCCTGAGGTTTGGCTGTGGCGGAGTTAGACCGGCTCCCTGGAAAATGTTACTGCCCATGTCACTGGTTGCAGAAAGCATTCTGCCTTTGGCATGAGGACCCTTGCTGGCTTTAATTTCTTAGGCTCTCCCATAGGGAGGGGAGGGATGGGGATGAGGGGAGCTCTCTTCTCGGCAACTGCAGTGTGGATAGGGAGACTTGCTGGAAGGCCTGTGCTGGCTGATCAATGAAAGTCTGACATTCCCCTTGCTAAGTGGTCCTTCCAGCCTGGGTAAAACGAGGTGACATGTAGCCTGTCATCCAGCTCCACCTTCGTGGCATCTCACAGGGGATGTTCAGCAAGCTAACCCACTTTACGAATCACCAGGTTTGAAGGTCCCTCCCCCATAAGCCCAGCAAGGAGAACCTGGATGCTTAAATCGCCTATGTCCTGTATTAATTAAAATTTTAAACTTTAAAATTAAACAAAACACTGTGAAGGTTTCTCAGAAAATTAAAAATGATCATACCACCCAGCAATTCCACTTCTAGATATATTCCCCGAAGAGTTGAAAGCGGTACTCACACAGATGTTTGTGCCTCAGCATTCACAGCTTCGTTATTCACAACAGTGAAAAGGCAGAAGGAACCCACGTGTCAGTCACCAGGTGGATGGGTAACAAAACCTGGTACATACAGACAATGGAATATTACTCAGACTTAAAAAGGCAGGGAAAAGCTGACATAGGCTGCAACATCAGTGAACCTTGAAGATATGCTCAGTAAAAGAAGACAATCACAAAAGGACAAACAGGATCCTACTTACTTGTGGTACCTGGAGTAGTCGAAGTGATAGAGAAGAAGGCTGGTTGCCAGGGGCAGTAGGGAATGGAGAGTTAATAAAGACATCAGTTGTGCTGCTGGAAAGGTTCTAGACCTGGATATTGGTGCTGATTGCCCAACAATGTGAATGTGCTTAATGCCACGGAATTGTCCATTTAAATGGTTCAGATGGTAAACTTCTGTATATTTTACTACAAAAATTAAATGAAACGCATTAAGTAATTTAATCACTTAGTTAATGAGCATTTATGGGGAACTCATATGCCAGTGTTGTATTACTAGACAGAAGACAAAAAGAGAGTAAAAAATGTTACTGCTCTCAGAGAGGTCACCATTCAAGATGCCAAATACAGTCTAGCCAAACTAGACTCATTTCCTTCCTAGACACTGTCAAGGGAATCCATAGATAGAAATCCATCTTTTTTTGCCAGACCTTTTTAAAAATTCTCTCAAGTCTTAGTCCTCTCTACCTAGGCCCTTTCTCCCCTATACTTAAACACACCTGTATGCCTTTACGAACCCTTATAACATCATCGTGTAAACACCAGCCTGTGTATTTATCTCTTCTAGACTCTGATCTCCCTGATTCATCCCGCCAACACCAGAAATGCTGTATTCATGTATCAGAGAATGTGGGATGAGCCTTGCTACTCCAAATGTGGTCTGAGAACCAGCTGTGTCAGCATCACTTGGAAGCTTATTAGCAATGCAGGCTCTGAGACCCCACTCAGACCTATTTAATCAGAATTTGCATTTTATAGGTGCCCCAGAAGATCTGATTGGATTCCCTGAGGGCTCAGATGTAGAGTCTGCCTGCAATTCAGGAGATTCGGCTTCTATCCCTGGGTCAGGAAGATCCCCTGGAGAAGGAAATGGCAATCCACTCCAGTATTCTTTCCTGGGAAATCCCATGGGTGGAGGAGCCTGGCAGGTTACAGTCCATGGGATCGATCACAAAGAGTCAGGCATGACTGAGCAACTTCACTTTCACTTTCAGATGATCTGCGCAGTATATTCCAATTTTAGCAGCCTGGGGTGAGGCTGGCAGGGGTTAACATAGGTGGGTGGAGAGCATGTACTTGGGTGTGTGTGTTCACACACACTTTTTTGTAGGGTCTGACCACCCCCCTACAGAGACCCTAATTGGTAGCCTCTGGAAGCATCCCCTCTAATTATCCAACTCATCTCTAGATAGATTAACCACAACTTTCTTCCCAAGTAGAAGAAAATGAGCCATAATACAGAAGATTCCAGCCTGCCTGGTGAGGCTCCATTCAGCACAATGGAACAGTTACTACTTCCTCACGTTAAATCTTAATACCACAGCAAAGCTGACATAGTAAAATCCCTCATCCAGTAAACATTTCTGCTTTCTGGCTGACTGTTTATTTCTTTCAAGGAAGAATTTCAAAGAGCCACATGGTTGTAAAGGTAAATTTTTAAGCTTCTACTTTAATACCTCCATTTCACAGGAGAGCAAACTGAAGACCAAGTGGCCCCCTAGGATCAAGGCTAGACTGAAGCCGTGAGCAGCTGGCAGATTAATGAATTGATGTCCCTTCAACTTGTTATTTTTGAAATATTTGTTCAACACTTATCTGGTATTCCATGAATAAACTGATCTTCTATTAATAAAAATCGCGTACAGAAATGGATCCTATTGTTAATTTATATCTACTGGCCGAAACAGAGTCTTCGTACCAAAAAAACCTGGTAAAATATTTTCCACTTTTCTGATGTTCTTATTCTCACTTCTGTTTTCTTTTATAATTTTCTAATGTTACAACTTCATCATGGGAGTATGAAAGGGTTTGCAATTTAAATAAAAAGGATTAGATTACTTGATCTTAGTAAGCAGTCCTTTTGCCCCTGATCAGGTTCTGTATCCATCTAATTGTGACTGCTAACCAGATATGGTTGCGTCAGCCATGTGTATGTGGCACTTCTGTGTACAATCCACAGAGGTAGGTCAGTTTGGCAGAGTGGGGTTTTTTGTCTTTTTTTTTTTTTTTAATTTAAGTGTAGTTGATTAACAGTGTTGTGTTAGTTTCTGATATACAGTAAAGTGATTCAGTTATATATTTATTTATTTATGTATATTCCTTTTTATATTATTTTCCATTATGGCTTATCATAGGATATTGAATAAAGTTCCCTGTGCTACACAGTAGTACTTTGTTGTTTATCTATTTCGACAGACTGTTTTTAAATTTACTACTCAAGGGTGTTGTGTGTTTTGAGGAGACAGACCAATAGTCACATGACTTCAGGGGAAATCTAAATTAAGTGGCAATCGTTCCAATCTATAATAGCAGTGTTCTGTTACCCTGGGCAGTTGCTTGGCTGGATCTTATTAATCCAGCTCTGACTGAAATCTAGGCATCTGAGCATATCTGGAAGATTAAAGGGACAGGCTTCCAGGAGACTATTTGCATGAAGGGCCAAGAAGGGCCGTAGAGGAAAGGATTACTGGAAAAAGAGGCATCCTGATGAGTCAGACCCACAGACTTGCCTCAGCACCTCCCATTTTCTAGTGGCAGCTCCATTTGCCCTAGGGACCTTTGGAATATTCCCTGGATTCTCCCGCTTCCTCTCCTGATCCAGAATGCAGCTCTGGCACTGAGGAGTAGTGAGCTCAGTGCTCTTCACCACAGGTACCAAGAGCAGGTCCCCCATCAGGGGATGCGGGGAGACCAGAGAAGGAGAGGAGGAGCATGGAGGATGTCACTTGGGACTTGGAAGGACCTGTTGAGGAGCACAGGCGAGCCTTCTCAGGGTACTCGGAATAGGACCAGAGAGCAGCTTTAGCACTATTAGGGTCAGTCTATTTATTTCCTACGCTCTCTTGTTCTGATGGAAGAAACAATAAACCAGGAGTCAGGAGCTCTGCTTTTTCCTACTCAGGTGACCACTGGCATTTAGTGATCTCTCTGATCCTCACTTTCCTCTTTTGTAAAACAGGACTCTAATAGTTGCCTGATCCCTTTCCAAGAATATTGAGTTTCATGTGATGTAAAGGACTTAAGGACTTCTCTGGTGGTCCAGTGGTTAAGAATCTGCCTGCCAGTGCAGAAGACTTGGGTTCGATCCCTGGTCTGGGAGAATTCCACATGCTGCAGGGCAACTGAGTCCACTGAAACTGTGACCACAATTACTAAGCCTGCTTTCTAGAGCCCATGAGCTGCAGCTACTGAAGCCACACACCCTAGAGCCTGTGCTCCACAACAAAGGAAGCCCCCACAATGAGAAACGCATGCACCGCAACTGGAGAGTAGCCCCCACTCACTGCAGAGACAGAATGCCTGTCACAACAACCAAGACCCAGCACAGCCATAAACAAAACAAAACAAAACAAAACCTGAAAGTGTTTTGCTAACTAACTATAAACAAAAGTAAGGTATTAACCAGAAGAAAGTCAACGCCCAAGGATAGGGCCCAAGAGGGAAGGCTGTGGACTAAGATGAGAGAAGCACCTAGGAACCCAGAGTTAGAGATTTTACATTTGTGCTAAAGGAACAAAGAAATACTACGAGATAGCTAACACCAGCTGCTTGGCAGAGGAGCTGACTGTGAATGGTGTCCCTGGAACTGTGTGACACAGAGCTCAGGTTCTTTGGGACCCCACAACTCCTTGTGTTGCATTAAAACTTGATTGTGTGTTTGAATCACCTGCACTAGACTTGATTTTATTTGACTGTCAGCAGAGGTACTTTTTTGCGGGGGGAAGAAGCTGAGGAAGAATGATGAGCAATGGGCAAAATCTCTGAGTGGACGTGTCTATCTGCATATTATCCTGGGTGGTGGCCGAAAAAACCTTAACCCAGATCTCGCAGAGCCGCATGTCACATCCTGTCTAGAAGAGGGCTTTCCCAGGCAGGCAGGAGGCTCTCTCAGCATTCCGTAGTCATTATTATGTCATAGTCTCGGGTTCTTTGAAAGACAGGTAACATACAGAGAAGTACAGGTTACGGCATGCACTGCTCCAACAGGCTCTGGGCCACGCAAACCAAAGTAGCGACTTGAATGGTAGAAAACCTTCTGTAAGAAGTTAAAGTGGCCTTGGTTATGTTAGAAATCACTGTTAGAAAAAAAAAAAAAAAGAAATCACTGTTAGCCTCACCGGTGGATCCTATCATAATGGAAAATTTGGGTGTTCTTTCAGGTTAGGAAGGGTATCCTTTCCTTGGGAAGGAATACTACAGAATGCTGTGCTAATCACATTTGGACAAAAAGTATTGCAGATATTTCCGTGTTCCACACAGAAAGCCTCAGCAGTGAAACCAGAAAATGCAATCTTGGCAGAAACCGCTGGGGTTCCTGGAAACCCATTCAGTGCAGACACCTGGGGCCAGATCCTTGGAGCAAAAGAGGTATTCCCTTCTTATCCTGGCCGGTGACAGCTGCTTAATGGTTCAGTTGTCAATCAAACAACCTTCAATCAGTTGTCAAGCTCTAAATTTCTATGAGTCTGTCATCAAATTCTCCGTTTGTAACCAAGTATCCATCCAAGGGTCTATCCCTGACTCTATGGAAGTTATAGGGTCTCTTCTTCCCATCCCCCATTCTCCCAAGAGCTTATCTGTTTGAAAAACCAGTGAATAAAACTAAAGAGCGTTCACATCTATTTAACATCTTCTGTTAAAGCCTTGCAAGCAAATTACTTTTCCAGATAACTGAAACTTACTTCATTAAGTGCCAAGGATTTATTTGAATTTGTTTTGATGGAAATCTTTTCAAAATGTATCATACAGCTCTCTATTTTCTTTTCTTTTCTTTTTTTTTTTTTTTTAAATTAAGACTGGGGAGATGTATTAATCTTTTCAGGAACTCTGATACAAAGCACATAAAAGGCCACAGACCAGTAAATAAACATCATGGTTTTTTACTCTTTCACAACTGCTGCTACGGCCGTAAGAGCAAAACACCCTTTTTCAACACTTTGAACAGAGGAGTACAAATGGCAAATAAAAAGCGTTAGTCACTTCTCTGATTTAAAAGTTTAATAAAGCTTTAAGTGTTTGCTGGTTTAAATACTACCTATCTAAAAAAATAATAATTAACAAAATTTTAACATGAGATTTATATAGAAAGTGACTTGGTTTTGAAGGCAGTGCAGTTGGTTCCTATGCCATAAGAAACTTACCCTCCAGATTTATGAATTTGTAAAGTAATGGATTGTATTATAGACCGAGTCACATAAATTTATATGTTATTAGCATTATCTTTAAATTTATAATATAAACAAAACTGTATATATATATATTAGCATTGTTTTCTAAAATAATAGGCAACTCATTAGCCAAAGACACTACAGTCTACAAAACAAAAAGCACGTCTGTATAGACTCATGCTCTTATTCCCTCTGTGACTGGGCTAGGTAGTCTACATTTTGACCAAATAATAAATACAGTGTACTCTATTATTTTCATTCTATTTTTCACTTTTATCTTCAGCAGCAAATTCTGGCATTTAAGACATGACATTAAAGAGTTTAAGAACAGTGGGTGTTATTTACAATTTTCCTAAATCTAAAAACTAGAAGATGGTCAAAGAGGCTTAAAAATCTGTATCACCATGCACCCCCATATGTGTGTAAATTCACTGTCTTAAAAAGTCTTGAATTCTGCTTCTATTTTCTTAAAGTTATGGTACTGAACATGATGTAGTCTTTATTTTTTTAGTGGAAACAAGTCTTTATTGAGTAACTTTTAACATCAGAAAAATAAAACTCTTGCAGTTCTCTTTATAGCAAATATATCATATCAGTGCTTTGGCTATCTTAAAAGCCCTTTACCATAAAATATTTGGTTTTAAAGTTTACTCAAATAGAATTCATAATCCCTGTGACTCCCCTACATATACATAAAAAAGAGCACAGTAAAATTAGTAAATACTATTCTGATGCTGGGAGGGATTGGGGGCAGGAGGAGAAGGGGACAACAGAGGATGAGATGGCTGGATGGCATCACCGACTCGATGGACGTGAGTTTGAGTGAACTCCGAGAGATAGTGATGGACAGGGAGGCCTGGTGTGCTGTGATTCATGGGGTCGCAAAAAGTCGGACACGACTGAGCTGACTGAACTGAACTGAACTGAAACTGTATCGATAATTTATCATTCTCAGTTTGTGATTTTTAGAAACAATTACCTAACACTGAACTGAACTGAAACTGTATCGATAATTTATCATTCTCAGTTTGTGATTTTTAGAAACAATTACCTAACACATGTTGATTCCTTGGCTTATTAGTTGCAGTGTACAACGCAACAAAATACAAAATACATACTTGGTGAACATCCGTTTTATCTACAAGACAGCAGCTAAAGATTTAAGTTTCAATACTGACATTTAACTATCCTACAAGCAATTAGCATTACCTCAGAAATGTAGCCTTTCTTTAAGTTACTATTCATTTGCAACCATTTGTTCAACAGATGTTTTGTACGTAGCTAGTATTGATTATACCCTCCTAATTCCTGGCAATACAATGCACTGTACATAAATCCTGTCTCTAAGAGGTTTCAGGCGATGGAGAAGATAGAGAAGTTAATAAGCAGTTGCTATACAGCAAGCTACTACCCTGGTAGGGTACAAGGAGAGGAGGACTTTAATCTCGAGGTCAGGAAAGGCTTCCAAAGGCCCTTGCAAGTGGAAACGGAAGTACCAGCAGAACTTAGTTGAAGCAGGAATGAAGCACTGAAGGGCATCTTTCAAGAAGCTGCTACTGTTGCTAAGTTGCTTCAGTCGTGTCCAACTCTGTGTGACCCCACAGACGGCAGCCCACCAGGCTTCCCCGTCCCTGGGATTCTCCAGGCAAGAACACTGGAGTGGGCTGCCATTTCCTTCTCCAATGCATGAAAGTGAAAAGTGAAAGTGAAGTCGCTCATTGACTCTGAAAGTGAAGTCTGACTGTGTGACGCTATGGACAGCAGCCCACCAGGCTCCTCTATCCATAGGCCTCTCCAGGCAAGAGTACTGGAGTGGGTTGCCACTTCCTCCTCCATCATTCAGGAAGAGAGAACTGCAAAAGCAAGTGCCAGATGTACTATGAAGTTTGAGGGAAAACGCAGAGAAGACCAAGGGGGTGAGGGGTGGGGGCAGGCAGTAGCGGGGATGTGCTGTGATGAAACCACAGGGCATCGAGTGCAGAGAAGGCTAGAGTCTGGAGACATGAACAGAACCAGGACACTGAGAGCTTCCTATGTCTTTGGATACTAATCGGATCTTCATCGTTCCAGTCTGCGCACAGCACAGTTTGAATCATCAGCAAACAAACGTTAATTGGCCACCTACCAAATGCCAGGTGTTGATAATAATAATTGCTAACCATGAGTGCTTACTATATGCCAGACATGTCTCTAGGCACTTTTGAAGGTTGCCTTTTTTAATCCTCAGGAAATGGGCATTACCCCCAGGGGATTTCCCTGGTGGCACAGTGGATAAGAATTCACCTGCCAATGCAGGGAACCCAAGTTTGATCCCTGGTCTGGAGAGATTCCACACGCCAAGGGACAGCTAAGCCTGTGTGCCACACTACTGACCCCGCATGCCTAGAGCCTGTGCTCTGCAACAAGAGAAGCCACCACAATCAGAAGTCTGTGCACGGCAATAGCACCCACCCACCACAGCTAAAGAAAGCCTGTGCAAAGCAATGAAGACCCAGAGGAGCCAAAAATAAAGTCAATAAATAAATTAAAAAATTTAAAAATACTGTGCCCATTCTACGGATGAGGAAATTAAGATTCCAAGAATTTAGGCAGCTTGCTTATAGCTACCCTGTTCATCTGGCCCATGCCATAGTAGGTGCCACAAATAATGAAGACACATCTAGGCAGATTTTTGTAAAAGTGCATGGCATTTTTTTTTACGATCTCCACCATCATTTCTGCCTTACTCTTTGGATCAAAGAGTCCCAAAGACTCTCCCAAGTAAAGGGGACTTTGACCTCACCACCGGATGGGAGGAGAACAAATGTCACGTTGTCAGAGGAGCGTGAAGGGTAGGAGATATTTTGGCTCCCATGTTTGGTAAATGCAGTCTGCCTGGGAGTGCCTTGGGAAAAGGTCCGCAGATGGAAGGGCTTGACCCACTGCCTGGCCAGGCCCATCGTGCAGTGCACAAACTATAGAAACCTAGGCAGCAATCCCGGTCCCATCAGTTTTGTTTTGGGAGACCCTGACCTGGGTCAATCACCGAGGGAGGGAGTGTTTTCTGAATCTCCATACTGAACCCCCTGGGATCGTTTTTACCTTACGTTGCCAAGGTCTTATTAGCAAGACTGGTGTGACTAGGTGCACAGATAGAAATACCCAATGATGTGAAGGTCTCCAGTCTACCAAGCAGTGGGGGAAGCTGCAAATGAGGGGTGGCTATGGGGGGTGGGGGCAGACAGTGGGGCAGTAGTTGTAGTGTTTGTCCCTGAGAGTTGATGATACCTGAGTCACTACCTCTCCCCAGTAGGTTGTATTTTATTAATTATGAACATAGTGGTTACCCTTCCAGAGCCTATTTGGGAAGGAGTATCTGGAAAAAGACTGGAATTGCTGGTAGTATGTATGAGGCTCAATGTATCCAGGTAAGCGTTGTGTCAGCTGCTGATTTCTAGCCAAGATAAAAAAGCAAGAAATTGTAAATACACACACACACACACACACACACACCTCACCACCCTAGGACTCACTGGATGGCTGAATCTGTTTTATTATAGCGAGTGGTCAGAGAAGTGAAATAGTGGAACAGAAGATCAGATAGGTAAATTGCAGAGGCTCCTAAACATCAGGCTAGTATCTTCTTACCTAGACCAGTCATTTCCAAACAGTTTTGATCATACAATCCAATAATATGACATTTTTTTGAGCACTCCTTATTGAAATGAATACTCATCATGGATATACTAATAAATGGTGTACATTATATAACCTTTCCAAGAAAGAATTAAGCCAGAGGCCAGATAATTATTAAAGATAATTCTAATTATCTCTATTAAAATTTTTTTCTAATTAATTTTTTTCTGTATCCCAACAGATGAGCACACATACTTCATGTTAGAGGCCACTGGCTCAGACAATGGGAAACCTTTGAAGGGTCTTGATCCTAGAAGAGACAAGGTCAAGGTGGCATAGGAGGAAATCTAGGTTGGTGGTGCTTATTATCTCTAGACCTCGGCGGGCCCTAGCCCTTGCCGTGGTTTTGTTACCAAAGAGAATCTATTGTTCAAGTGTGAACTCACCTGGCTCCTTCCTGGCTTTCCTCATCTCTCTCCTTTCCCAGCTCTTCAGGGTTGGAATACTCATTGCATTGTTCAAGCCACTGAACAAACTGCATGGAGATCTATAGACCTGCAGCATAACAAATAAAGGAAAATCATGTCTCATTCTGTCAAAGTTTTCTCCTTGATCCAGCCTGAAAAGATACCCGGTCTGTCTTCCTTTGCTACCATGTGCTACAATTTCTCTCATCACCAAAATCTTGATAGCTCCCTTTCTCTGGCGGCTTGTGTTGGAACCTTGTGAATCACCCGGTGGGCCAATACTGCTATTCTGTGTAGGCGAATGTCTGATAATATTGTGTAATATGAGTTCAGCAGTGTGAATACGCACAGCTGTCGAATGTTAATTCTCTCGGCAGGCTTTAAAACACAAGCACCAGTTAGTCCTAAAGTCAAGCTTTGGGATGTCTGCTTCTCTTGTTTGTCAATAACCCCAAGGCTAGAGGTTGGTTGGAGTCCATGGGCTTACACTTTCCAACCAGTCATGGAAAGCCTGCCTGCCTGCCCTCTTTCATCACTGCTGCCTTTTGGAGGATGTGGTTATCTATTTATTCATTTTTACTGGCTGATGTTGGGAACCCAGGTTTAACTGGTTTTTCAGAGTCTCTTAGGGAAGTGGGCTTAAGGTGGGTGGCAATGAATAAGCCACAGCCTTGCTGTGGTTCTAGGACCAGACTAGAGTGAGCAAGTGAGGTGCCCAGGGTGCTGAGCTTTAGGAGGTATCAGTCTTAGCATCACCCACCTGCAGGGCTGGCACCTGAGACAGATGCCTCTTCAAATCTTGCCTTGCTCTTGGAGTCCCTTTCCTCTCCAGAATGACTGTTTTTGTTCATTGTTCAGTGACTATGAACAATGTCGTGTCTAACTCTTTGAGACTCCATGGACTGCAGGACGCCAGGCTTCCCTGTCCTTCACCATCTCCTGGAGCTTGCTCAGACTCATGTCCATCAAGTTGGTGATGCCATCCAACCATCTCATCCTTTGTCACCCCCCTGCCCCTTCTCCCTTCAGTCTTTCCCAGCATCAGGGTCTTTTCCAATGAGTTGGCTCTTCGCATCAGGTGGCCAAAGTATTGGATGGAGCTTCGGCTAGACTGACTTAGTGCCCAGGATAGAGCTGCTGAGATATGAGGAGATGGATAATTTTTTTTTTTGCCAGGGTTTAAGCTGAATCCCATCTGGTCTAAGTATACACCAGACTCTGAGGTTTTAGTCCAGAGGGGCTGAGCCCAGATGGAGTTGGGAATGTAGCCCATGGTGATTCAGAGTTTTGAGTCTCTGAGGCTAGGAAAAATGAAATCGCAGAGATTGGGGGAGGAGAAATAATTCATGTCTCTTGTATACACACACGTCATTGCGGCCCGTGGTAAGCGGCTGGTGGCAGTTCCTTTGCTTGTGGGGAGCATTTGAGTCATTCACCTGCATCCTGCTGGCTTAAGGAGCCCTGGCCTTTTAAGCTCTGACCAGTGGGCCATCTGTTACTGAGTTAAAAATGTTACTTCTGCAAATTGGCTGCTCTCTCTGCTTGGTTTCTAGCACATTGGCACCAATAGTTCGAGTGTAATTCCATTTGCTCTTTCATTCCTTCCAGGTCCTTCAGTAAAGAATAGCATCTCATGAAATCCTTCCAGCTCACACTTTTAACCTTTGAGTCAACTTTGATGGTTGGTCAAAGGCTATCAAAATGGCTCCAAATGCACAGATTAACAGCTCTTCACTGAATAGTTGAAGTATCCAAGAAAAGGACAAAAATGAAAGCAAAGATTGCCTTCTTTGCTTTGTTTCCTTCTTTTGAAATGGGGACAAGCTGGAAACAATCTAAGTACCCAAAACAAGGAACTGGCTAAGTCAATTATGGTGCAGCAACTTGAGGGAATGCTATACAGCAATTAAAATAAGTAAGAAAATGACCTATGAAAATATCTTTATAATGTTAACACTTAAATCCAGGATATAGAACTATATGTTCACTATATGAAATATGTGAGTGCATGAACAGAAGAAACATGCATGCATAAAATTGTTTGCATGGGTGTGGTGACTTTTTTTTTCTCATTTAAACATGCTTTTAACAATGTTATCTATATAATGATATTGGTGTCCAAAAAATTTCTAAGTACTTTGAAAAAAAAGAATCTGATGAAGACTAGGGATTAGTGTCATTCAGTGAATGTCCAGACCCCAGTGTGACAGGCTGGAGTGTGGGCTCTGGTTTCTTCTTCTTCTTTTATTTCTTTTTGTTTATTTAGTGAGTTTATTTGGCTGCCCCAGGTCTTAGTCGAGGCATAAGGGGTCTTAGTTCCCTGACCAGGGATTGAACCCAGGTCCCCTTCATTGGGAGCATGGAGTCTTAGCCACTGGACCACCAGGGAAGTTCCTGGGCTCTGGCTTCTACCTGTCTGGGTTGAGATCCGATTTTGCCACTTTGTCAAAACATGACCTTGAGCATATTCTTATCTCACCTGTCAAATAGAGATAAGAATGGTGTCTGTTACATAGGCTATTACAAGTTGCTGTGAGTTAGTGTATGTAGAGTGCTTAGAAAAATTCCTGGCCCAGAGTGAGCACTCAGCAAATATTAGCACTCGTGATTATACTGTGGATGCAAGAAACATCAACCTGGGCAGAAAGCTTAAGTCGGAGGAATTTCTCTGGCTTGACCATGACCCATTCTCATAGGTCTTCTCTGACTTTTTTCCAGGACGATTCATGAGTATTTGGAAAGAGAGGGGTTCTGGCTGCCTCAGCTGGCTGGCAAAAAAGAAGCCTCCCCACTGCCCCTGGCTACCACTCGTGCTGACTCCTGCTGCCCACCATGGAGAGGCTGGTTATCCCTTCCAAGGACAGAGAAGCACCCGCTGCTGAAGCTGCAGGGCTGGCTGTCAGGGTGGCAGCTACTGCAGATGCCCCAGCTGGGGCCATCTCCTGTGGAAGCCCAGAGTCCCATGCTGGCAGCCCCCTGTAGCTGGGGCCATCTCCTGTGGAAGCCCAGAGTCCCATGCTGGCTGCCCCCGTGAGTCTCTTGTGTGCGCTGCCACCTTGTCCTGGGGAGAGCACGGCTTTCACTGTTCATGTGTGTGCAGCCCACTCATCCTCAGTCCATGGGGACGGGGACAGGTCTGAGTGACAACACTGCTACTCTTCGCCCTGCCCCTCCTTCCAGCGCTGAGTCAGTGACGAGCCACAGACTGTGTGGGGCTGACTCGCCCCTTGTTCCCAGGAGGCCCCACCTGTCTTCTTGCCAGCCGCCTCGCTCTTCCCAGTAGGACAAGCCCAGACCTGACCGTATGCTCACGGGAGGACAGTTCTGCTCCAGCTGGGACCACATGCAGCATGACACCGGACTGACATCCAACCTGGGGAAAACATCTGGATGCGGGAATGAGGAACAGATGCCCAGACAGACCAAGGGCAGGGATGGTCAATGTGGGAGGCAAGTGACTGAGGCTGCTGCTGACTGGACACGAAGGGTGAGGAGAGGAGGAAGGACGAGAGGCAGCTGCTGAAAAGGAACAAGGGAGGTCCCCAGCAGATGCTAAAAAAAAAAAAAAAAAAACAAAACCAAACCTCAAGCTCATTTGCACACATCAGCTTCAATCTCCCCCGAGTATCTTCCTCAATCCTTACCTCTCCACATCCCACACACCCCCACCCCCACCAGATTCTTTTCTGGCTTCTAATCTTCACAAAAGAAGAATGTCTGAGGTTGGGGGAGGGCAGGGGCTGTTCACTAGTGTGACTGTCTTACATACTTGTGCTAGAGACAGACCTACTATTCAAGTAATGCTTTCTTTCCCCATCGCCAGAGTGGGATTAGAAACGGGGACAAGTTTCCTTACTAACGGGGAGGGGGTGTGTTTGAGGAAAGCTGGATGTTGTGAAAAGGGAAGAAGAGGCAACAGTAAAAAGCCCTGGTGGAAATAAAGTGCTCCACCAGTCCTGTATCCATTAAAGCAATAACATCGTTCCCTGGCAGGTTTATCACTCCCTTACAGCTCCTCAGCGTGGGAGCTGTGGCTCTTTTTAAAAATGAGAACGGAGTTGCGAGCTGCTGCTCCAGTGTAGAAGGGCAGGTCTCCCTGTGTCTCCCCTTCAATGATCCTCCCTCACCACCACCCCCAACCTTGGACTTCTCCCAGCCTCTAGGACCATCACTAAAATTCATTTCACTCTTTAATTAGATTTCATGGAGTAAGGGATTGGGAGGGGTGCTGGGAAAGGCATTCATATGACCTCTTTCTGTAGAGAGGGGTAATGCTGTTGATAGGGGAGGTGGGACAATGGTTGCCATGGAGACATATTCCCAGACATACAGACACACACTCATTTAAATGCCTTTTTTTTTTTCCAGCGGGGAAGGATCCGGTGCCCTATTTTTAGTGTCAGATTTCAGCAAAACAATTCACTTTCATTTCATCACACACACACTGCTGGGTTTTAAAGTAGGTCACATTTTCTAACCATATCAAGAGCTCAGATCTGTCTTGCTCAAGAAGTGCAAGGTTCCACTGAAGATTTTACTGATTGAGACGGAGATCTCAGACTTGCCTTGATACAGTTTCCTTTCATCTCTATTTGACAGGCATTAGAATAGGCAGAATGAAGAGATGTAGGTAAATTTACATTTTAAAGACTAATACAAAATGTCTAAGCAGTGATGATGGTAAGGGGAGGCATAGAAATTAAAAATGACAAACTGGTCTGTTTTTCTGTTATCAGATTATCACTGATAATTATAAAAAATATTCCTTGAGTGTCAATCTACACAGCCCATGGGGAAGAAATAAGTCCTGACTGGTAGCTGTCTAACTTAAATCTTTAATCTTTATTCCAGCTTGACAGGGTATGCTAGAATATGTGAATCCAGAGTTTGGGGTTTTATTTCTGCTTCATGCCAAATTGCAATTTTTAAGTGTTTTCGTCTGCATTTCTTGTTTCGTGCTCTTTGCCAAATTTCACAGCCCCTTGGTGACCAGAATACCCTATTGACTGGAATGAACGGGACACTCCCCAGCAGAATTAGCCTGAAGCAAGATTGTGAATTGGCCCAGAATTTCCGGTCGTCCTAAACTCACCCACTTCCCCAGATGGTGTCAGTGCCTCCTCTTCCTTGGGTTTGGTGCTTTCCGAGGTGGCAATAAATCTAGAGTAATTTAGGAAGGATTACCCTCTCTTTCCTTGAAACTCGTTTTATATCGAGTCCTTTTGTTTCTAATGGGGGAGTTATTTTTACACTGGCAGAGAATGCTGGCTTCCCTTTCATAGCACGGAGTGGGAAACTGCCTGTGTGTAGAATCAAAGGGTACCCTGTGGTCCACAGTCTTCAAAATATAATAGCCTGATAGAAAAGGAAGACTGAAATGAAATCATCATGATAGAATACTAACAGTGTTATCCCAAGTAGAGAGATCAGTTGACTAATTTTTTCCTTCCTAACTTTTCGTATTTTCTAAATTTTGTTGAGCATACACTGCCTTATTAATCAGGAAGTAATAAAAAAATGATAAACTCAGGCAGGCACTGGCTTCAGCACCCCAGGCTATGCAGTCAGCCATGCCAAGACCCAGTCTTGCCCACCAGTGGGCCAGCAGCCTTTGCACCACACAAAGCCTGGCAGCCAACAGTGCTAGGGGCCAGCCCCACCCACCAGCACACTCACAGCAGTCAGTCCTGCCACCATAGCAGGGCACATGCACCCCACATATGGGGCACCCCTAAAGCATATAGTTCTGGTGACCAGGAGGGAATGTCCTACTAGGCTCCACAGAACATCTACCTAAAGCCACTTCTCTAAGTTCTGGGCTTCCCAGGTGGCTCAGTGGTAAAGAATCCACCTGCCAATGCAGGAGATGCCAGAGATACAGGTTTGGTCCCTGGGTTGGGAAGATCCTCTAAGGTAGGAATTGACAACCCATTCCAGTATTCTTGCCTGGGAGAGCCCATGGACAGAGGAGCCTGTCCATGGGAGCCAGTCTATTGGGTGGCAAAGAGTCAGACACAACTGACCACGCAAGCACACAGAAGCAGCAAGATCAGAAAATGTGACCAACCTACACTCTACATACAAATAAACATAGAGTATTAGGCAAGGTGAGGTGACAAGAGAATATGCTCCAGATGAAAGGATAAGATAAACCTCCAGAAACAGAACTAAGTAAAATAGAAATAAGCAGTCTACCTGATAAAGAGTTCAAGGCAATGATCATAAAGATGCTAAATGAGCTGGGGAGAAGAATGAACGAACACTGTGAGAAGCTTAACAAAGAGAACATATAAAGAAGACCCAAACGAAGAATACAATAACTGAAATGAAAAATACACTAACAGGAATCAAAGGTAGATTAGATGAAACAGAGGAAAGGATCAACAAGCTGATCTGGAAGACAGACTCATGGAAGTCATCCAAGCTAAACAGAAAAAAAAAAGAATTTAAAAAAATGAGGATGATTTAAAAGACTAGGGGGACAACATCAAGCATACTAGCATTCACATTATAATATGTGTCCTAGAAGAAGAGAGAAAGGGGAAGAGAACTTATCTAAAGAAATAATAGCTGAAAAAACGTCCCTAATCTGAGAAAGGAAACAGACATCCAGGTCCAAGAACTACACAATTCCAAACAAGATGAACCCAATGAGGTCTCCCAAACACATTGTAATTAAAATAGCAAAAATTAAAGATAAAGTGAGAATCTTTAAAAGCAGCAAGGGAAAAGCAGCTAGTTATGTACAAGGGAACTCCCATAAGGCTGTCAGTGTACTCTTCAGCAGAAACTTTTCAGGCCACAGGGAGTGGAATGATATATTCAGAGTGATGAAGAAAAAGCTACAACCAAGAATACTCTAGCATTCAAGCAAGAATACTAGAGTGGGTTGCCATTTCCTTTCCCAGGGTATCTCCCTGACCCAGGGGTTGAACCTGCCTCTCTTTCATCTCCTGCGCTGCAGGGGGATTCTTTACCACTGTCATTTAGTAAGTACTAAATGGCAAACATTATGTGTGTGTATATATATATATGTTAATATATATACATTATAAAATTATTATGTCCATTCCACATGTATGTAATACTAGAGTAGGTCACCATTTCCCAGCCTGTTCTCAGTAATGGCCACTTTGTCTATGAAGACAGCCTCAGGTGGTCTGAAGCATGCTGAAACTAAGACCTGGCACAGCCAAGTAAATAAATAAATAAATATTAAAAGATTTATCCTAAAAGGTGATGCTGTGAAAGTGTTGCACTCAATATGCCAGCAAATTTGGAAAACTCGGGAGTGGCCATGGGACTGGAAAAGGTCAGTTTTCATTTCAATCCCAAAGAAAGGCAGTGCCAAAGAATGCTCAAACTACCGCACAATTGCACTCATCTCACATGTTAGTAAAGTAATGCTTAAAATTCTCCAAGCCAGGCTTCAACAATATGTGAACCGTGACCTTCCAGATGTCCAAGCTGAATTTAGAAAAGGCAGAGGAACCAGAGATCAAATTGCCAACAACTGCTGGATCATTGAAAAAGCAAGAGAGTTCCAGAAAAACATCTACCTCTGCTTTATTGACTATGCCAAAGCCTTTGACTGTGTGGATCACAATAAACTGTGGAAAATTCTGAAAGAGATGGGAATACCAGACCACCTGACCTGCCTCTTGAGAAATCTGTGTGCAGGTCAAGAAGCAACAGTTAGAACTGGACATGGAACAACAGACTGGTTCCAAATAGGAAAAAAAAGTACATCAAGGCTGTATATCGTCACCATGCTTATTTAACTTATATACAGAGTACATCATGAGAAATGCTGGGCTGGAGGAAGCACAAGCTGAAATCAAGATTGTTGGGAGAAAATCAATAACCTCAGATATGCAGATGATACCATCCTTATGGCAGAAAGTGAAGAACTAGAGCCTCTTGATGAAAGTGAAAGAGGAGAGTGAAAAAGTTGGCTTAAAGCTCAACATTCAGAAAACTAACATCATGGCATCCAGTCCCATCACTTCATGGCAAATAGAGAAACAGTGGAAACAGTGAGAGATTTTATTTTGGGGGGCTCCAAAATCACTGCAGATGGTGACTGCAGCCATGAAATTAAAAGACACTTACTCTTTGGAAGATAAGTTATGACCAACCTAGATAGCATATTAAAAAGCAGAGACATTACTTTGCCAACAAAGGTCTGTCTAGTCAAGGCTATGGTCTTCCCAGTGGTCATGTATGGATGTGAGCCGCTGTTGCTGCTGCTAAGTCGCTTCAGTCGTGTCCGACTCTATGCGACCCCATAGACGGCAGCCCACCAGGCTCCCCCATCCCTGGCATTCTCCAGGCAAGACCACTGGAGTGGGTTGCCATTTCCTTCTCCAATGCATGAAAGTGAAAAGTGAAAGTGAAGTCACTCAGTCGTGTTCAACTCTTAGCAACCCCATGGGCTGCAGCCTACCAGTCTCCTCCATCCATGGGATTTTCCAGGCAAGAGAACTGGAGTGGGATGCCAGTGAGAGTTGGACTATAAAGGAAGCTGAGTGCTGAAGAATTGATGCTTTTGAACTGTGGTGTTGGAGAAGACTCTTGAGAGTCCCTTGGGCTGCAAGGAGATACAACCAGTCCATCCTAAATGAGATCAGTCCTGAATATTCTTTGGCAGGACTGATGTTGAAGCTGAAACTCCAATACTTTGGCCACCTGATGTGAACAGCTGACTCATTTGAAAAGACCCTGATGCTGGGAACGATGGAAGGCAGGAGGAGAAGGGGTCAACAGAGGATGAGATGAGTGGATGGCATCACTGACCCAATGGGCATGAGTTTGAGTAAACTCAGGGAGCTGGTGATGGACAGAAAAGCCTGGCATGCTGCAGTCCACGGGTCACAAAAGTTGGACACGACTGAGCGACTGAACTGAACTGAACTGAACTGAAAAAAAGAGAACAAAAGAAAGAAAAAGAAAAGCCATCTCTCTGCCAGATGATAGGTGATAGCTTAGCTATGTTTAAAAAAAAAAAAGTGCTGCTGTCTTTCCAAAATTTACTATTTCAGATAGCCTCAACTGAGTATCATTAAACCAGGGGAGGGATGGAAAGAGGACAAAGGTCTACAATTCGAAGATCTAAGTCTTCAGGTTTAAAAGCTAAGTTTAGACAAGATCTTTGATTGTTACTTGTGCATGGAACTGATAGAAGGCACATGGAAGAGATGGCTACTGAGTTTTTGAGGGAATTGCATGGCCAAAAACACCATAAGCCTAACCTGCAAAAGTCTGTGACTATTCAATGCCTAAAGCAAAATTTGTGTTTCCAAATCTGCCTCAGCAGGAAATAGACTCTGAAAGCCGAGCAGCCCTCAAAAGGCATACTCGCCGTTTGCTGCCCCAGCCATGGCCATGGAGGGTAATGGACGCAAAAGAACCTCCCAGAGGACAGTTGGCTGACCTCTTCTGTCTCAGAAGACAGTCTCTTCTATTTTTGCTCAGAAGGATTTGATCAATGTTTTAGACAGTGACTTGTGAGGGTTTCCCATTTTCTGAATGGCAGTTTTAATTACAGTTTTCCTATTCTTACTCCAACACTGTATATGTAATGTGACAGGGGCAGATAAGTAGCCTTTTAGTTTCTGGTTTGCAAGACCTTGTAACATCACATCTGGACTCAAACAGGGAGACTACATATCACCCAAAATCTTGACTCTGAGCTGGAGACAATCCCAAGATAAGATTTGAGTGTACCTTCTTTTGGGGATAGAGTGCATTCTATGAGGAGGAAGAAGGGTACAAGTTTACTTTTAGGAGGTCAAAGGGGTAAATTATGATAGAAACTGCTTAATAGTCCCAAAACATTAGTCTTCTTCAACTTTATAGCATTAGAACCCTTAATATTTAGCCAGGAGAGATGTTCTCTTCCTTTGTCTGTTTCTGCCTTCTTTCTTGTGGCTGAAATGGGGATGAAGGGCTGGAGCTAAAGCAGCCATTTTGGATCATGAGATCATTTGGGAACTGGAGATTATGCCAGGCAGAAAGTTAAGGAAAAAGAACCTGAATCCCTGCTACTGTGTAGCACTTTACAATCTATGAGCCACTTATCTAGCTTTATATGAAAGAGAAATAAATTTCCATGTTGTTTAAGCCACTGTTTTTGTTTGTTTGGGATCAGGAGAGAAGGGTAAGGATAGTTCAGCCTCCTTCTCTGAAACCTAACTAGTACATGAGAAATTACTTTCTTGAGTTATCCCAATTTCCCCGGAACAAGCATATTTTAGAGGCTGAAGACCAAAAAAATTCAGAGAAGCTATGAATTAAAGTAAACACGATACCACCTTTCCTTCTGATACATAAGTTAGGGGAGGGCCCCATGCTCAGGGTGTTCACATTCTGTTATACTACAATTTATATCATCATCAGTATCTCTAGGAGACACGAATACAAGTATCCCTTGGTCTCAAAAATTTGCTTCACACCAGTTCACTTTTAAGAAAGACCTACATTAGTGCCTGTTTTCCCTAACCAAAAGAAATCTGAAGAGAAGTTTTGATTTCCTGAACAATTATTTTACAGTGAGCTGTTTTAGAAGCAGCGTACACCTGTAGGAATAAGAATGGCACTGCCAAGCTCCTTCCAGGGGATCTACACTCAGTATCAAACCACCATGGAGGTGAACTGTGAGCATCTGTGCTGTATCTCAATTTATTTTGTGCATCTATTAGCAAGATGTGTTGTAAAGTAATTGGTTTTTGCTTCACACCACCTTAACTTAGGGAAGGTTTCTAGGAATTCTCTACTTTTGGATAGCTGGGGACAAGAGTACCCATCCCTCTGTATTGAGACACTGGAGCTTCAGAAATTAAATTCATTTACTTCTCTGAGTTTTAGCCAAGGAGCTTGTCTGCAAAGCCCCCTTTTTAGATAATTGTCTGCCAAGTTGGTTTGGAAAAATTGCCCAACTGGCAAAGAATATCTGTGGCTCTGGGACATGACTCAACTATTCCAAACTGTTTAAAAAGTAAACCCATTCTTAATATCCCAACAACTGTTTAAAAACTGTTCCCATCTAGTTTGGTATAAATCTATTTTTACTTAACTCCTAATATCCTCATTGACTTCAGTTTTTATTTGGAATTTTAATATTTGATTTCTTCCAAATGATATCTTATTAGTTTGATGCTGTTGCAGCTTCCCTCTGATGCACATCATTATTTAATCACTTCAGTATAGCACTGATTTAATGATTTTGCTCTTGGTTACCTAAATATTACTAGTTTCCTTCCATTTCCTCTCTTGTACAATGATAGTGTTTGTTTATAAAATTTCTTTGAAATTACTAAGGGGAAAGAGCTACATCAAGATAAAGTGCTGTGTTGTTCTTCCCTTGGAAATATGCCTGGACTCAAATTTGAACTTGGGGTATAAATTGTAAAAGATTCTGCCAAGAGTATTCCAGTTCTGATAGGCAGTGCTAGATGAGTCTCTGCTTCCAAGCCAGGTCATTATGCAACTTGAGGGAGAGATGGGAAAGGAGAGTCAGGCAGGAGGAGGACAGGGATTTTTTTTTCTATCATGAAGAAAAGGAAGTTGAGTTCCATTTTCCCCTCTCTCCCTCCTTTCCTGCCTCCTCCTTTCCGTCCTTTTTTCCTTCTTTCTAAAGTTTCTAATTTCTTCCCTCCCACAACCTCCCCTCCCTTCCTGCTTTCCTTCCACCCACAAATACTTAGTGAATCTGGTGGCAGCTAATCTTCAGAGATGCTGTCCACAGTGAATTGGAGAGGTCATATGCAGGCACTCCAGACCACAGACTTAGCTCAGCTCCTAGCCAGTAGCCAGCCTTACATGTCAGTCATGTCTTTGAGATGACACCAGTCCCATATGCCTCCTGACTGCAAGCATGAAAGATTTCCACTGAAGAACCACCCAGCTGAGCCCAGTCAACCCATGGGATAGTGGGATTTTAATGACTGTTGTTTAAAGTCCCTATGTTTTAGGATGGTTTATGGTGCATCACAGATCATTAAAATGAGCATTTATTTACTATAAGCCAGGTGCTGTTTTAGAATCTGGAAGTAAACAGAACAAAAATCTGTTCCCTTATGAACCCACATGCTAGTGGGAGAGATAGGCAATGAAAAAGATAAATATGTGAATAATGAATCCAATAAGAGAAAATAAAGTATAGTAGAAAAAGGGAGTATGAAGTACGGGAGGATGGGAAAAGTTTGATTAGGTTTACTAAGGAAGGCTCACTGAGAAAATGATTTTTGAGCCATGAGCCAAGAGCAGTGCAGGTATAGCCGGGGCAGAGTGCAGATGGCTGGTGATGAGGCTGAAGAGGGTGGGGGTACACAAATTTGCAGGAGAGACATGATGGCAGCTTGGATCTAGGTGGTGGCCACAGCAAATGGTGAGGAACAGGTTGAATTCTGGCTTATTTTGAAACTATCAGTGATTATGGTCTGAATTTGGGTTGGGAGAGAAAGAGAGGCATCAAGCATGATACCACGGTCTCAGCTGCTGGAAAATGAAGACACTATTAATTGAGATAGAGGATAAAATAGAAGAAACTGTCTTGGGGAGAATATTTTGTGTTTATTAATTTCTTAATTTGTGCCCTTCCTCCCTCCTTTCCTTCCTTTTTTCCTGCTTGTTGAAGTGGGATGTCTCACTTAGTTTGAGATGCAAATTGTGTGCCCAGTTAGTTGACAGAGCACCTCATTGTATGTATTGGCAATAGCAGGAAGCCCAAAAGGAGAAGCCAGTCTTACCCCTCTAAATCTGTAGCTACCATTTTATGTCTAAGGATCTCAAGAATGTAAATAAGAGTCCAGTCCAGTCTGGGCCTCTCTTAGTATGCTCTGGGCAGAGAGATGCTGGTGGCTGAGTAAAGTTTGGCCAACATGTAGCCTATTTAGAATCTGGAAACTACTCAAAGTCCTTTCCTCTAGTATCAACCTCAGGTCCTTGGATAGCCTGCCTTGTCTCCAAAAGCATCTTTCTGAGGGCTAGCCCATTCAACGAGAGCTATGCTCAGTGATGGATACTTTTGACCAAACTGCCAGGACAGTTCAGAACACCCTGGTGTCCCTCCTTCTGTTGCTCCCCCAAGGAACAGTAGGCATCTCATGGACATCCAGCAGCAGAGATTTGGACTAAGGAGTGATATTGCCACAAGCTAACTTAGAAACTTGGCAGAGGAAAAGTTGGATCAGTGGTTGAGTATTTCTGATGGAAGGTAAGAATTTCAGGTCCCAGGTGGTGCTAATGGTAAAAAACTCACCTGCCAATGCAGGTTAGATGCAAGACATGCCAGTGTGATCCCTGGGTCAGGAAGATCCTCTGGAGAAGGGAATGGCAATCCACTCCAGTATTCTTGCCTGGAGAATCCCATGAACAGAGGAGCCTGGCAGGCTACAGTTCATAGGGTTGCCCAGAGTTGGACACAACTGGAGCGACTTAGCACAGGAAGCAATTCCAGAGTCAATCAAGCCTGGAGAATAGTGGTAGTACCTGAGCTGCTTCAGGTCCTCCAGTGTATGCCCTCTGAGTGTGCTCAGTCATGAGGACCTTACACCCTAGCTGGTTTCAGGGCTATAGCGTTATAGTCCTGGATATATTGCTAAATGTATAACAACTGGCTCCCCCAGGGAGTGGGGGTTTGGAGGAAGCATTGATTAGTAGGGTCTGTCCATTTTAAGGTATAAATACTCTCACCATGATTGATTTCAAGCTAGCAATGTGGACATCACTGAAGGCTGAGTTGGTAGTGGCTCACCATTATGTACAAAATTTCCCCCATACAGCAACAATAGATGTAAATCACCTCCAGAACATAGATAATAGTAAAATGTGAGAAAATAATTAGTAGGTGATGAGCTTCAAGGATTTATTGTCTTTGTTTTTAATATAATTATTTAATTAAAAGTTTACATAATTTGATATTTAATGATTATATTTAAAAATTGGCTTGCACAATTTCTGAAAAATTTACCATCAATTCTTGCAAGCATTATGAGTGACTTCCAGAATACCATGGGTTTATAGCTATTGCCAGCCAACTCTTTTGTCCACACACACACACACACACACACACCCACTTCCCTGGTGTCAAGCTGGCCAAATACAGTGAGTTTAGGACTGGTGCCAGCCTCATCTGACTTGCTGGGGATCTGACCACCTGGTAAAGCTTTCTATCAAGGACAAAGGAATGCCAGTTGCTCTCCTGCCTCCTGGGAATTTTATTGCCCAGATCCTGAGTCATGCCACCACGAGATAACTAAGGGGGACTCAGGAAGCAGGGACTTGAACTTTAATCCTTTCCCTCCCAGGAGGCATTGAACTCTCAGGCAAACAGGTCTTCTACTTCCACAAGGCCTAAATCTGCATATGAAAGAATGGGGGAGGTTTTCACCAGGAAGGCGTGAGAGAAGGGAGAGGGGAAAAAAATCAGCCTCCTAAAACTTCTTCCCAAGGGGTTTTCCTGGTGGCTCAGATGGTAAAGAATCTGCCTGCAATGGGGAAGACCCAGATCCAATCCCTGGGTTGGGAAGATCCCCCTAGAGAAAGGAATGACAACCCACTCCAGTACTCTTGCCTGGAGAATTGCAAGGACAGAGGAGCCTGGCGGGCTGCAGTCTATTGTGTTGCAAACACCCAACTGAATGACTAACACCTATACAAAACTTCTCCTAGGACAAAGGGCCTATTTGTCCTACATTTATGCAACTAAGGGAGATGATGAGTGACTTGTCACTGAGTAAGGAGTACCTGCTTCAGGATGATTCAATAGGTCCAATACTCCTACGTTATGTAAGCAACTGCAGGAAGCTACTTAGAGGTTCTTCAGAGAATAAAGACACACTTTAACGCAATTTTCTGCCCTTGACTATAGAGAGAACCAACTCCTGCTGCAGAAAAGCAAAGCACAAATTTAATCTCTGTTGCTTCCCTGTAGGGAAGCCTCTGGTCTCCCTTTCCCTCTCTTTTTGTCTTCTCCTCTCCACCACTTCCTTCCTTCTCAAAACATTTATTAGTGCCTTTCTCAAAGCATGCTACTAGGAACGCCAAGAGGAGGAAGAGGACAACCCACTCTGTTCCCCTTCAATTCTTTCTCAACAAATCTGCCTGAGTGCTCTTTTAAAAATGCAAATCAAAAGGTAACCCAACTCTTTTGCTTTACATTTCTATTCTATTTCCTTATCTTGTTTTTCTCTTTTTGTCTTTGGGAAATAATGATTGGCTGGCTTCCCTTCTTCAGAGTTTAAAGCATCTGCCTGCAATGAGGGAGACCTGGGTTCAATCTCTGGGTCGGGAAGATCCCCTGGAGAAGGATATGGCAACCCAATCCAGTATTCTTGCCTGGAGAATCCCATGGACGGAGGAGCCTGGCGGGCTACAGTCCACTGGGTTGCAAAGAGTTGGACACAACTGAGTGACTTCACTTTCACTTTTCCTTTCTTCAATAAAAAGTCTGAACAAGGTAGGTAGCCAGTTTGGAGGATGTAAGCTGGAGGAGCAGTGAGCTAGGGGGCATGACCTGGTGAGGTCAGAGACTGACTACAGAGAGATAGTTTGGGATGGTGGGAGCAAGTTTACCACTGTTGAAGAAGGAAGGCACAAATATGGCAAGGGAGAAACAAAAATAAACCTCACAGTGTTGGACTGAAACTGGAACTTATCTGTGTATACTACGGTTTAGGGACATACATAGATGGAGAGCTGAATGAAAAGAGATGTAAATGTGTGTATACATGTTCATACATTTATTTTCTATCTCTGTCCAGTGAAAGAACCTGGGATGACTGACACTGCAAGTAGCAACAAGTATACTTAGTGCTCAGAACAGTGCTACTCAACACCACTCCTTATAGGAACCGTGGTTTCCTTGGACAAATGGCTGATTCCAGGGTTGGGGCTGGGAAAGAACAAGATTGACCTGGAACATCTTGTACCACAATGGAAGGGATTTCTCTAAGAATGATGATCACATGTTGAAATGAGGAGACCAGCCTGAGCAGCCTGAGGTTGTAAAAATTGTTTCTAGCCCTGATTGTTCCCTAGCCTGTAATCAGTCTACCATGAGAGGCGCCACTAGGGACATAGGTATGAGAACAGTGTCTTCTGACTTCTTCGGGAGCATTCCAGGGAACAAGGAGAAAGGTTAAAAATTTATTAGGGGCTCTAAAGAAACAGACCTGCACCCACGGGCTCTTTGTTAATCTTAAATCAGGGCTATTGTCTTAAGAGGAAAGAAAAACACAGAGGGGGATCATACTCGCATCTTAAGAATACAGCCCCCAGGAGTCAAGCTAAAAGTTGATTGCCTCAGGCCATTCAACTAACGCAGCATAATTGTAGGTTAGTTAGCTATTTAGGCCTAATAACGAATGAACCTATCCCCGATAAGGCCAAAGTTTGTAAACCAATCAAAACACTCCATCTCAACTGCACCTGTTTATGATTTTTTGCTTATAAACTGCTCTGTAACAATTGTTCGGGGTTCATCTCCTCCGGTGGAGATTGAACCCCGGCGCGTCGGCTTAATAAATCCTCTTGCTAATTGCATCGAGTCCAAGTCTCAGTGATCTTGGCGACGACGGGTCCTGGGCAAAGACCGGGAGGTCTAACAGAAACAACACAGAAATAATCTTGCTGCTGCTGCTGCTAAGTCGCTCTAGTCATGTCTGACTCTGTGCAACCCCATAGACAGCAGCCCACCAGGCTGCTTCGTCCCTGGGATTCTCCAGGCAAGAACACTGGAGTGGGTTGCCATTCCCTTCTCCAATGCATGAAAGTGAAAAGTGAAAGTGAAGTTGCTCAGTCGTGTTCGACTCTTCATGATCCCATGGACTGCAGCCTACCAGGCTCCTCCATCCATGGGATTCTCCAGGCAAGAGTACTGGAGTGGGGTGCCAGTGCCTTCTCTGGAAACAATCTTGAAGGGGCTTTTATTGATCAAATCTGGGACAATTTGAGGGTCAAAATAAATAGTGATAACTCACTGAATAAAACAGAAGCTATGAGTCTGTAGATAGAGTCATGTGTATGGGTGTTAGTACCTCAGTCGTGTCTGATATTTGTGACCCCATGGACTGTAGCCTGCTAGGCTACAGTCCATGGGATTCTCCAGGCAAGAATACTGGAGTAGGTTGCCATTTCCTTCTCCAGGGGATCCCCAGCATTGCAGGCAGATTCTTTACCATCTGAGCCATCAGGGAATACCCAGATACAGTCATGGACATTAACAAGTAAATGTGAAGAAATTTCTTACAGTAAAAAGTCAACCAATAAATGTAGAAGGAATAGTGGTATTAAAATACACCATCTGAAAATCATCAGTGTTAGTAATTTAGGCAAGAAGCATCAGTGGGTGGTGGTGAATATGGGTAACAGTCTGATGAGGAGAGGACTCAAGGCACATCCCACATCTCCTGGGCATTCCTGAATCAGTGTGGGTAGCAGTGCCAGGCAAGGTTCTCTCAGAACCATACCTTCATGGCTGACCTGGGTGTACACCTTTCCCTGTCTCCTGGGCTTTGCTTCTTTCCTTATTGCTTATGACCTTTCTAAATCACAAGGTTCAACTAAATTTTATGGAAAGATTTTTTAAAAAGTGGTTCCTTGGAGTTAAGCGTCATATTGTAATCTGTTAATAAAGTAATGATAAAACGATAGCTAAATATTTATTTTCCATGTGCTCTCCCATTTAATCCTTACAATAATTCCAGGGAGGACTACTCTCATCCATACTCGACATGTGAGGACATTTGGGCCCAAAGACATGAAATAATAACTTAGTGAGAAAAATAAAGAACTGGCTTTTAAACGCTGATAATGTGACTCAAGAAATAGGAGTGAGAGATGTGCCTTAGACAGGCCCCCAAAGATGAAGTTAAAGCAACTAAGATTGCCACTGACCTGCCAAAGGAACTCAGGCCCACATAGCTATGGGCACTTGTTTTCCAGCCACATTCATGTCTTCAAACGTAAGCTTTTTCTCTTGCCCCTTGTTAGAATGCCTATGATGGCCCAAACTAGGGGAGTGACTGGAAACAAATTATGGTGAAGGGCCAGCGGGAAAAGTCAGTCCAGGTGCGGCAAATAAGGCATGCATTAGTCTGTAGAGAATTTAAAAATAATAATGAAACCAACTAAAAGCCATCTGGTCTGTGTTATCACCATGCACCATGGCGATCCTAAATAATGTCATTGACAAAATGCTCCTCCCAGCCAAGGGCTGACTCTTACCCTCCACCACCTTGGAATGGCACTGGTTGGATGAGATTTATCTTCCTCGATAGTAAACTTTATCCACTTTTGATGTCCCAGAATCTGTAGTGCCTGAGTATAATAGATGCTCAGTAAACCCTACCACACACAGAAAAAAGTAACCTTGAACTCAGATATGTATGTGGCCCTTTAAAACTAGGCTGATGTTCCCCGAAAGACTTGCCTGGGTGTCACCTATCACAAAGGAAACTTGAGGCAACACAGGCCCACTCAGTTAAAACACAGAGGAAAACTGAGGCAATCACCCAAGATCTGTAGGCGAAGCTGGAGCTCTGCCCGAATGATATAGACAGCTGCCTTCATTTTTCACTGCGTTGGCAGTGGTTATCAGGCACACCATCAAGTGATTTTATTCATATATTTTATTTCCCTTCTTTGGAAAACCAGTGAAAATCACCTCATAATTCAGGCTATTAAAGGATCCATTAGTTCTAGTTGGGTTTAGGGTCCTAAGGGAAGCTAAGTGCTTAAGAAAACCCTCCTCCTACTGCACAGACACCCTCCAAACTCTCAGATTACCAAACCAGCTCATAATTGGGACCAGCTGGCAGGATGAGAAAAGAGGCCCCTTGCACCAAGCCAGGAATCATGTTACAAATTTCATCCCTAGAAAGGAGTTCATCTTGTTCCCTTAAGGGTTAAGATGTGGGAGGTCAGAGGAATAGTGCTTAGGAGCTGGAACGGAAGTTGGCCAAACAGATCCTAGAAGCAAAGGGTGCTCAGAGTAGCAACTATAACTCCTCCATTTGGCGAGGACAAAGCATGTATGAAATAACTTAGTTGATTCTGCAGGGCTATAGCATCAGCTGAATTTCACTTTGTTTTTCCGAATTGGTGTAATTGATATGTTAACAACCCAATAGCTTTCCTTTTCCCTTATGCCCACTCAGCCTGGAAGCACAGACCTTCCCATCTGCACACCAGGAATGGGGAGGATTTGAAATGAGTGATGACTATGACACCTGGTATCTCCTAATCTCAAGTATTTCTTGAGATCTGCTTTTGCCTGCTTTCTCGATAGACTACTAGCGCCTGGGCTCTGCGCCCCTCATCTCACTCTAGCCTGAGCCAGAACTACAGTTCTGCTTTCGGCAGCAGCTCATGAGGGCTGTCCTTCCAGCATTGGCACTGGGTCCTCCAGCCTGAACTGGGAATCTGGAGGAAATGAATCAAGCCCTTGGAGGGAGAGCACGCTTTCTGAGTAAAGTCCAGTGGCAGCCGTGGCTGGTAGCGACTGGGGGCCGTGGTGCTGGTGGCACTGTCCCAGCTCAGTGGTTTTCAGTGGTGTGACCTTGGTTGTCCTCTCTGGTGCCAATCTCTCCTGGTTCTTGCCTGTTGGCTGAGTTAGATTCTCCAGGCTTCCTGTCGATTCCGCTAACGACTTGATGGCTTTCCAGTATTTTTTTTTTTCTACTTAACAGAGTCAATTTCTGGTGTCAGAAACCAAGAACCCTGACTGGTACAGCATCTGTCCCCACTCAAGACTTAAGAGACTGGCGCCAGCACTCAGGAGGGAAAAGGAGAGATCAAAGAAAACAGGAGATCCAGAATAAAGAAGGGGCGTTAGGCAGCAGAAAAGGCTGGGGCTTCACGGAGTGAGGGGCAAAGGAAGAGTCATAAGAGGAGGGGAGAAAGGCAGGGGTGGAGGGGGCGCGAGGTGGGGATAAGGGAATTGGCAGGTGAGGCAGAACAGCCTAGAAGGGGTCAGTCACCTTGTTAATACTTGTAATAGAAGCCTTGAAGGAAATTGCCAAGCAGCCTCCCTGAGGTATTTCTACATTTCTATTTCTGGCAGACAATGTGGTTTAGATGGTTTTCTATGACTATTTCAGGAACAACAATTCCTTGATTGGGTTTGCTTGTGGCGATAACTGAAGGTGTGAGGTTTTACCTCACGTTTATCAAATGCTCTGCATGCTTGGAAGCACACAGATGTATGGGCATGCATATGCATACTGTGATGTGATAAATATATGCATGAAGAAAATGGGTCTCGGGCTAGTTATGTAGGAGGGGGCATTTTATGTAACAAGCCTATTGAATATCTCAAAGGGAAAACATTACTTACTATGCCATATTAGCATATCATTCGTCTTCCTGGGAAGACAGAATGAAAAAATATTTAACAATTAATAGAAATCATAGGAAAAATTATGATTAAGTGCCATCTGCTGGCTTCTGTGGGTTTTATTTTCATACAGCTTTCAAGCCTGTTCGCATAATCACTGAATGTCTCTGTTGCTGAGAGTGAACTCGCTCATTGCATTATTTGGCCTATTAATAAATGCCTCATTGTGTGTATGTGTGTGTGCCTGTGTGTGTGAATGAAATTAATTTGGGAGAACAAATTCACCCTACAAAAATCCATTTTCCTCTACATTCTTATTTGAGAGAGCAGACGAGGGTTTATTTTAAAATTCTGTTTTCGTAGCAGATTGCAAAAGCTCTGTGTGCTTAGCATGTGTATGGAAGGGGAAGGCAGGGGGGATGGTTCGCTGAAAGTGACTTCTCTCTTCTATTCTACTGCTCTCCTCTGAGAATGGCTATGGTTTGCATCTCAAAAGCTCTGTCTAGCTTATGGCAAGTGAAAAATCTCCATGTCTCATTTTGATGACATTGCAACAAGCAAAGGGTCTCATTGCTCAAAAGTTAGTGGAAAGGGAAACAGGTTACATGCTAGTATATTTGACCTCTTTCCTTGTGTCTAGTTCTGGAGACTGGATTGGAATTCTCAGCAGGAAATAGGTCTTGCTGTTAGTAAATTACCGTGACTTGTGTTTACATGGTGAGTCAACAGGCCTAGATCAGCTCTCCTCTCCAAGCAGACCCTTGAGCTGATTATTTATCTGGGAAACTCACATTCCAGATCCACGTTTGCCTGTGATTAATGAGATTGAGTATCAGGACTTCCCAAGCAATAATAGTTACCATTAACTGAGTGCACGCTATGTACTAGAAACTGTGGTAGACTATTTAGAAATATATATATATATATACATATTCATATTTAAAACATTTATATAGTCAAATACTTTGTTGCTATTCAGTCGCTCAGTCATGTCCAACTGTTTGCGACTCCATGGGCTGCAGCAGGCCAGGTTTCCCTCTCTGTCCTTCACTATCTCTCAGAGTTTGCTCAAACTCATATCCATTGAGTTGATGATGTCATCCAACCATCTCATCCTCTGTTGCCCCCTTCTCCTCCTTCCCTCAATCTTTCCCAGCATCAGGGTCTTTTCTAGTGAGTCAGCTCTTACATGTTTGAAATTCATCTAGGAATTTCAATAATATGTAAAGTCAAGCAAGTATCCTTTAGTGTTTTAACATTACATTTGATACATAAAAAGAGTATAGATAATATATGTGTGTTATTACATATAACAATAAAATGAATAAAAATGAAACTATCACATGATTCAAGGTGGGAACCCAGAATGCTACCAGTACTGCTACTTTGTGGCACATTCTCTATGTGTCTTAGTCCCATCTATCACATTTTTATGACATACATGTTATTCTCCTCAATACAGTTTAGTAAACTGAGGGTCAGAAAGATAGAGCAACTTCTAAACATTAGCAGGTGGCACTAGAGGTAAAGCACCTGTAGTAAACTGAGGGTCAGGGAGATAAAGTGAAGTGAAGTCGCTCAGTCATGTCTGACTCTTTGCTACCCCCATGGACTGCAGCCTACCAGGCTCCTCCATCCATGGGATTTTCCAGGCAAGAGTACTGGAGTGGGGTGCCATTGCCTTCTCCAGGGGATCTTCCTGACCCAGGGATTGAACCCGGATCTCCCGCACTGCAGGCAGATGCTTTACTGTCTGAGCCACCAGGGAAGCAACTTCTAAACATTATCAGGTGGCACTGGAGGTAAAGAATCTGCCTGCCAATGCAGGGACATTAGAGACTTGGGATCGATCTCTGGGTCTGGAAGATCCCCTGGAGGAGGAAATGGCAACTCACTCCAATATTATTGCCTGGAGAATCCCATGGATTGAGGAGCCTGGTGGGCTACAGTCCACAGGATCACAGAGACAGACATGACTGAAGTGACTAAGCAGGCAGGCAAGCATCTTGGATTAATGGTTCTAATCGGTTTAGGTCGTGTCCTCAGGCTGTGTCATTCTTTTGTGCTTCCCAGGTAGCATAGTGGTAAAGAATCCACTTGCCAATGCAGGAGACACAAGAGACTCAGGTTCAGTCCCTGCGTTGGGAAGATCCCCTGGAGGAAGGCATGGCAACCCACTCTAGCACTCTAGTCTGGAGAATCCCATAGACAAAGGAGCCCGGAGGGTTACAGTCCATAGGACCTCAAAGAGTTGGACATGACTGAGTATTCATGAACCAAAACGTATCAGGGTTCAGTAATACCCACCTCCCCTCCCTCTCTGGAGGCAAGGCAGCCTCCTCCTCCCTGCCCCATCATAGGAGTGCCAGGCCACTTACTCTGCCCTTGGGCTTGTGAATATGTCACTCCTGGACTGAGGCAACATAATGTCCCCGAGAGACTGTCCAGGCTCTCTCCTCCCCAGCGTGATAGGTTCTGTTAGCGCTCAATCCACATCCACCCCCTCCCCTCCCTAGTGCTCACCATTCCCATTCATGCCCTGCTTCTTCCCACAGTCGCCTGCAAGTCTGCTCAAGTGAGCCAGGTACGTGGGAACTGCCAGGGAGTGGCTGCCTCCAGGAGTGGCTCTGCGTAATGACACACAGGATTTGGACGATAAATACAACTGCTTCTTTGTCCCTGGAGTGGGATGACGCAGGGCAAGTTCTAGTCTGTCTCACGTGATCTTCTAGCAGCATCCGATTCCTTAAAGCACTTCACGCTGATTTCCTTTCGTTCCCTATCTCACTTCTTTATGGCCAAATAAGCTATCTGTGCTCACATCTTGGGCTGAGGGTCGGCCTCTAGAGAGAATTCAAGTTGGGTACCTCAGTGTGTTCTGAGGATGCAGCTACCGTGTGAGGTGGATCCTACATGGTTGCACTGTTCGCATCCCCTTCTAGGAAAGGCTTGTCACCCCAGGGGCTGGAGTGCTGCCTGCAGACAGCCTTCCATGCTCAGTCACTGCGGGGATCACCTCATCTGTGGAAAGTCACCTTGCCTGGGGTCCACCCCGGGACTGCCGTGGAGGTTATAAGGATCCAGCCATCTTGGTCCAACCTGGGACAGGTCTAAACGACTACTCAAGCTGCAGACCCTGTAGGTTTGGCTGAGGTCATCTCTGGAACTATACATCAGCTCAGTTCCTCCCTCTGCACAATCCTATTTCCTTCTGCTCTTTTTCACAGGTGTTGATCCCAGGAGTGCTCCCTAACATGCCCCCTGCATGTTAATTTCCCATCTGAGCCTGCTTTGCAGGAATACCAACCTGCCGCATGCCACCAGTCCACTTGGTCCAGGAGCCTATTCTCATGGTGGACTTGTACTGAGCGACACTGGTTCTTTGTTGTATTAAGCTGATGATATTTCAGCCTTAAGGTGTGAGCACGGGATAACATAGTGGCTTTGCATTTATCTGCCTCAAATGCCTGCGTTCTTTCCAGAATCATTCTATTTCCTAAAACAGTCATTCCTCCCCTGGCTTTGGCTAGCAGTCCTAACATCTTGCATCTTGACTGCATTCTAGCTTGCCTCATGTATGACCTTTGATCTTCTTAAAGGTCCAAGAGACTGCTGAGGTTGGCTATACAGGTCTAAACAAGAGGTTTCAGAGGCTTTAAGTGACTCATCTAGCTTCCCGCCCAGGGCGGGGACTTAGAGGCTGGGCCTGGGCCACCTGCCTGCAGGGCACTAACTCCAGAAGACTGGAGAATGTGACTGGTGCTTCTTAACACGTGTGTGTGTGTGTGTGTGTGTGTGTGTGTGTGTGTGTTCAGTCTTGTCTGACTCTTTTCAACCTCCTGGACTGTAGCCCACCAGGCTCCTCTGTCCTGGAATTTCCAGGCAAGGGAACATGTTTATCCACATACATTTTGAAAGCACTTCCTGTGTCCCACAGGCTGAGGACATGAAAATGGATAAGAAACAACCCTTGGTCTCAGCCTTGTCATACTAGATAGGCAGATAAGCTAGTACTTGCAGTGCAAATCTGTAAGTAAATAAAGGGGTGCAGAGAAAGGGCCCAGGAATCTGACCAGAGGAATTCAGGGCTGGCATCATGGATAAGGTACCATTTGAGCTTGATCTTAATGAAAGGAGATCACTAGCAGAGCAAGTGCAGGGAAGAGAATTCCAAATAGAGGTAATAGTCTATGCAAAAGCACAGAAACATGAAAAGTGAGAAATTTCATTGACTAGAGCAGAGGTGTGAGGCCAGAAGAAAGGGTGGTAAGTCAGGCTCTTGGAACCCATTGGGCCTTTAAACCTTATTATGCAGACCAAAAGGATTTGTATTACCAGAATTTACTTTTTGGGAGCAAAAAGTAAGTTCTGATAATATTTATCACAGAATTAACGTAAGCTACATATCTTACATCAATTACTTCACTCCTTTCTTATAAGAGCTTTATAAGATAAAAAACATCATCACTGAACTTCCATGGTAGTCCAGTGGTTAGAAATTTGTGTGCCAATGCAGGTGACATGGGTTTTATCCCTGGCCCAGGAAGATTTCACATGCAGCAGGGCAACTAACCCTGCAACTATTGAGGCTGCACTCTAGAGCCCATGCTTCTCAGCAAGAGAAGACACACGATGAGCAGCTGGTGTACCATAACTGGAGAGTAGCCCACACACAGCAATGAAGACCCAGCATGGCCAAAAATAAATAAATTAAAAAAAATTTTTTAAGTAACAGAAGTAATACTATATTTAAAAAAGAGAACATCATCATTTATGGGTTATTATGCTTATTGGAAAAAGTTACTTATGGTAGCAGAGTAGGGGATAAACTAGAATGATAAAACTTGGTGGCAGGGAGAATAGTTTAGGAAACGTGTGACATTTCAGGAGAGAATGGCAAGGCCCTGAGCTAAGGGGCAGCAGAGGCAAAGAGAGAAAAGTTCAGATGTCTGAGCTGTTTGTATGGGACTTGATTGATTAGCTGAGGCTGGGAGACTGGGAGGCCCCATAAACCATGAAAGGGATCACTGGAAGGGAAACTCACAGGGAAGCATTTTGCATCTAAGATTTCTACAGTTGTCCATGTAGAGATTTCTTGAGGAATTGGGTCTGGAGGCCAGGAGAGAGGCTCGGAGTGGAAATACAGATTTGCGATGCTCTCGCTATAGATGGTAAATGAGGACACGGCATGTGAGTATTAAAAAGAGCTTGTGCACTAGGGAGAGCAGGTCCCAACTCCGTTATTTACTGGTAGTATATGTGATCTTCAGCAGGTTAATCTGTGATCCTAGTTTCCTCACTTGTAAACATGGGGATGCTAATACCAACCTCACAGAGTTATAGCAAGCATTTATTTAGAATGTCTAGTAGCATGTTTAGAACATAATAAGTGGTCAATAAATGGTAACTAGTATTGGATAAGTAGACGAAATCACAGGGGGAAAAGGGGTACAAAGAAAAGGAAGCAGGATGAGGCTGGAACCCTGGAGGATAGCAACATGCCAGAGGGAGGTAAAGAAGCAGAAACCAGAAGAGAGACAGCAAAGGATTCAAAAGACAGGAGTGTCCTGGAAGCAAAAGAAAAAGATCATTTCAAGATGATATGGATTTGCTGGTATCAATACCTATGGAATCTACAAAAAAACAAAAATACGTCATATAAGTATTTGAAAAGATGTTTTAATCCCATTCATCAGTGTAGAAGTGCAGATTAAAATGATAATGAGGTACTATTTTTTGCCATTAGATTAGGAAAAATGATAAAGTTTAGTGTTGGTCAAGGCTCCCAGACTCGATAGGAAGGTATGTACGTGTCATATTCTAAAGAGCAATTTGTCAAAATATATCCAGATTGTGAAGGTACATGTTCTTGACCCAGACATTATACTTCTGAGAGTTTACAACAAACAAGTATCAAAGAGTTATCTTTCAGGATATTAATAATCACATCATTCAACACAGCAAAAGAAAACTAGAAGCGGCCTAAATGTACAGCAAAAAGGGACTGATTAAATAAAATGTAGTACACCCTTACAACTTCGCTGGGGTGGTTGGGAGAAGGAAAGGGTTGGGATGGGGATGCAGAGGCCTTGGAAAAAAGGCATGACTATAATCACTGAGACTCTGTGTGTGTGTGTGTGTGTGTGTCAGTGAACAGGGGCCAAAAAGGAGAATGCCCAGTATGGGTTGGCAAGACTATGAAGGAGAGGCATGTTAAACATAGTTATGTTTAAGAAAGAGATGCCAGCCTCCAGCAATGTGACCCTTCTCCGCAACCCCATCAACCTTTAATAATACTTTATTCATCAGATATATTTGGTATGACTGGGTTTCTTGTAAAAGCCCCTTGACCAGGGGCTGAGTTTTGTCTCAAGCATGGCATGAGACCAAAAGAGAGTCCAGTCATATGGATAAGGTAGACAGCCAACATTGGGGTCACATATATATTTGTATATGTGTAAAAATTCTCTAGAGTTGGATGCAAAAATCTGTTATTAGGGTGACCTCTGGGAAGTGAGATTGGGATGTTGCATGGAGATAGACTTTACTTTTCAGGTTACATCCTTCCAGTCTGTGAGCATTTCCTCTTTAAAAATAGTTTTAAAAATTATATTGCTCAGACGATACAAATGGATAATAATGACAATTGCTGGACAGCTGAACGGAGTCTCAATTTTTCCCTCATATGATACTTGGGTGACTATGAAGACATCCAAACAATGATTCTCACAAAGAAGTACTGCTAAAGAGATGGTGTCTGCAAAGCTTTGAATATCTCATTTTCCTGAAATTATACAATTCATGCATTATAGAAAAAGAAGTGTTTGCTGTACTTCTCAGTAGCTTGTAGGTACTCAACAGATGTTTATTGGCTTTAATAATGTTTAAAATATTTAAATACTTTGTCCAGAGTTAAGCTATACATGATACATTTGATAAATTTTAGGAGAACCATAACTCTGTCCATTGTGAACTGCTACTACGATAGTAATCCTCTACTGTGTGTTTGGCATAAACACTGCACCATTCTCCTAACCTATGTCCCAAGTGATCCATTAAACCAAAATGAGGCATTAAAGTTTCAATAAAATCACCCGCACAATACTTAGTAGTCCCATATAAGCTATTTTCAGGACATTTGAGACTCACTTTTACAGCAGTTCTGAAATTTTCCCATTTAATTCAGTTCTCGAGAAGGGAGATGCCTTTCACAAACTCCAGAAGCCCCTGCTGAGATCCTGGGACTGCAATTTTCCATTTTGAAAGCAAAATCTTTGTTGGTAATGCTGTTCCCCCAGGCAGGCTGGAAGCAGAACTGGAAATGATCACAGCTTGTCTGGCAGGAGAAGTCCTATGCAGATGTTCTAAGTGATACAGACTTTCCTGGCTGCCGCAGCAAGACCCTTTGGGGGCTGGGGTTCCCTCGCCGGATCCACCCTTCAGGAAAGAACTGCCTCCTCTGCTTCCCTCAGTGCAGCTGGGAGCTCCATTTCTACCTCCCTGGTGCCAATTTAATGGGTTTATACGTCTGAACAGTGCATCTCCATTTACTCCACTGAGGCTGCTTACAGCGTCATAGCTCAGAGGGGCCACCAGATTTTACTTTCTCTCCCAACCTTTTTTTAAGCTTTTTATTTTATATAGGAGTATAGCTGATTAACAATGACATTAATAGTTTCAGGTGGACAGCAAAGGGACTCAGGCATACATATGCATGTATCCATTCTCCCCCAAGCTCTTCTCCCATCCAGGCTGCCACATGACACTGAGTTAGAGTTCCCTTTGCTATCCATTAGGTCCTTGTTGGTTATCCATTTTAAATATAGCAGTGTGTACGTGCCGATCTCAAACTCCCTAAGTGTCCCTCCCTTCTCTCTCCCAACATTGTATTATAACAATTTTTAAATATTTGGAAAAGTTGACAAAAATGTGCAGGGAATAGCCATATGCTCAGCATTAGATCCTGACTTTGACATTCTACGCTATTCTGTCAAACAGCCAGGCCTCCTGTTTTCAGTACCATGGGTATTCAGTGACCACGCTGGTCCTGGTGACCACGAAACTCTGTCTCTGGGCTCTACGGCAAATATAGACTTAAATGTACAATTTAATAAGTACTTATATTCAACAAGATCCTAACATTTAATGAGTCCTACTCTTTGTGACTCCACGGACAGCAACCAGCCAGGCTTCTCTGTTTAAGGAATTCTCCAGGCAAGACTACTGGAGTGAGTTGCCATGCCCTCCTCCTATATTCAAAGGCATACTAACATTTAGTATCTGCTTTGTGCCAGGCCCCAAGCAAGGTACCGGGTACTTTTACGCATATAATCATCTAATTTTTAACCCATGAAATAGATATTATTGTTCCTAATTTAGAGCTAAGAAAATTGAGACACAGAGAGGTAATGGAACTTCCAAAGTTATAGTTAAAACTATTATTTTAAAAGAAATAATCATAAGTGAAATGTCATATATTTAAAACAAATAGTGGTGTTTAAGTGCTCTTCTTAGTGTTTAAATAATACATTGGCAGAATTACACCATGATCATTAAATGTGTGTTTCAGAGTGAGATGTTTTGAAGTGGTTGTTTGCATGCAGCCATTTTGAAATGGTTGTTTAAATATCTATACCGGGTCCCCAAAGAGGTTTGTTTTTGTGTTTGGTTTCTGTAGTAGTTGTTATTTAATGTTGGCCGTTTTAGCTGTAGTTCTTCATTTCTACCCTCCACCCCCGCCCCAGAGAATCAAAAGTGTCTCATTTGTTTTCCAGTGTTGCTTGATGAAAATTCATGGGTCTGGATGACTTAGTGCAAATAATCTAATAGAGAATTCTGGACAACACCAGAAAATGTTATGCAGTTTCATACTCATTTTACCAGCCTAAAATCAAGCCATAAAACTTTCAGTTATAAACAGCTGTTGCAGAGCCTCTGTTCCCACAAGCTACAAAATGACACATCAGGACAATGGCAAGTACCAAATGTGCCACGAGGAAAAGCATCTTAACCACTGCCTGTTAACAGTGATGTAAGGGATGGAGTTTGGAATGCAAGGAGGTCTACAGGAAAGGAAGACAGGCATGCCAAAAGGAAGATTCGCCTTGCCTGAGACCAGCCCCTAGAGCTCTCGACTTCCTTGCATTTGTATGGAGGGCTCTGCTTGAGAGGGCTTCCCTGGTGGCTCTGATGGTAAAGAACCTGCCTGCAATGCAGGAGACTCAGGTTTGATCCCTGGGTTGGGAAGATACCTTGGAGAAGAGAACGGCAACCCACTCCAGTATTCTTTCCTGGAGAAATCCATGGACAGAGGAGCCTAGAGGGTCCATGGGGTCGCAAAGAGTCACACAACTGAGATACTAACACACAAACACACACACTGCTTGAAAACACACACACTGCTAGAAAACACAGATGTATGACAATCTAAAATTTTAAAGCCCTTGGGGCTTCCCCGGTGGTCCAGTGGTTAAGAATTTGCCTTGCATTGAAAGGGACCCAGGTCAGTTCTAATGAGGTGGATGACACTGGAGCCGATTATACAGAGTGAAGTAAGCCAGAAAGAAAAACACCAATACAGTATACTTACATATATATATGGAATTTAGAATGATGGTAATGATAAACCTGTACGCAAGACAGCAAAAGAGACACAGATGTATAGAATGGCCTTTTGGACTCTGTGGGAGAGGGAGAGGGTGGGATGGGTTGGCAGAGTGGCAGTGTAACATGTGTGATATCATAAGTGAAATGAATCACCAGTCCAGGTTTGATGCAGGATGCAGGATGCTTCGGACTGACGCATGGGGATAATCCAGAGAGAGGGTGTGGGGCAGGAGTGGGGAGGTGGTGGTCGGGATTGGGAGTTCATGTACACTCGTGGCTGATTCATGTTGATGTGTAGCAAAACGAATACAGTATTGTAAAGCAAAACAAACTAAAAAAATAAAAATTAATTAAAAAAAAAAAGAAAGGGACCCAGGTTTGATCACTGTTCAGAAGTAAGATCCCACATGCTGCAAGGCATCTGAGCCACAACTAGAGAGCTTGCATGCCACGATTAAAGCTCGATGCAGTCAAATGAATAAATAACTATTTAGAAATAAATAAAATAAATTTATCAAGCACTTGACAATTAACAAAGCTCCTTCCTGGAAATTTTCAGACTTGAATTTCCCAACAACTAAAAAAAAGGCAGGTTGAGTAGTGTTGCTTCTATTCTCCTAAGACAGAAAAGTTAAATGACTTAACCAGGAAGATTCAGCATTTCCTCTGCCTCCCCAGATAGAACATGAGATTCAGAAATCAAGAACTTTGATCTAAATCACATTTCTGCTTCCTGTTAGCTTGAAGCCTTTGAGCCACTGACTTAATGACTCTGAAATTGTTTCCTGTGAAAAGAGGATAATAAAACCTATCTCACAGGCTTGAGGGTAGGATTATGATGTTATGCATAAAAAGTGCTCTGTGAACTACAATATATGATATGAATTTGGTTATTATTAATATCCAGAAAACATATCAACTCTGGTAACATGTATGTTATCTCACTAAACTTTTTATGATGATATTTTAAAATATACACTACAGTGTTTGAAAATAATGAATATATTTATAATAAACCTCCGTATACCCATTACCTAACTTTACCATTTATCAACATAAGGCCAACTAAACTTTATTATCTTACTCTCTGCTGGATTCTTCTTATTTAGAATATTTATTTATTTGGCTGTACCCAGTCTCAGTTGCAGCACTTGGGATCTTCAGTCTTCATTGTAGCATGTGGGATCCTTAATTGTGGCAGGCAAACTCTTAGTTGCTGCATGTGGGATCTAATACCCAGACCAGGAACCGATCCTGCCCAGGCTCCCTGCATTGGGAACACAGAGTCTTAGCCACTGGACTACCAGAGAAATCCCATTTGCTGATTAGTTTTTAAACAATCTCAGACTTTATGTCACTTCATTCAAAAATCCTTAAATATATATCTCTAAGAGATAAGGGCTTTTAAAAAAATACATCATCACCATAATCACATCTAGAAGAAATAAACAATAATTCCCCAATACCATCTAATATTCAGTCAGTATAAAAATTCTGATTATATCACAGTTATTTTATCTGAATCAGGATCCCAACAAGGTACGCACTTTTACTGATGTTTCTCAAGAAGACTTTTTAAACTTATATGATGATCTCTCTCCCTGTCCCGTTTTTTTATTACTTGCAATTTATTTGAAATTGCAGAAAATTGAAAAGTTGAAAAAATTGGGTAATTTGTCCTATAAAGTCTCCCGTATTTTGGATTTGGCTGTTGTATTCTCTTGATGTGTTTTGCATGTTCTTCTATCCCCAGTATTTGTATTAATATCAACTAGTGATTTATCTGGATATTTGATCAGTTTGAGACTAAACTTATGGTAGAAGTGTTTCATGAATGGTGCTATTTCCTGTCCCATCACAGCAGGGGGATAATGTTTGATTAACTTTATTTTTGTGATCTTAATGTTGATCAGTGGGTTCACACAGTGATCCAGGTATGTGGAAGACAAGATTTTCAATTTGAAGAGTTTTTTTTTTTTTTTTTGAGAAAGAAATCCAAGTTCCAAATATAAAATTAGGTTCTAGGACTTGCAAAAGAATCACTGAAGTGAGGGCTACTGAAATTTACAGTATATCTGCTCAGGGTAAGCCTGCCTCTGGATTCAGGTGAAATCAGCCTGATTCATTTGCTATTAGGTTCCCCATCAGCTTCACTGAGTGGCTAAGCATCACTGATTATCATTGCCTAGATATATATTTTTTAACTGTTAAGTATTTTAATTCTGTCATTCCTTAAACATTTATGAGCTGGTCTTCTTCTATATAAAAGAACCATCCCATGTCAATAATTTGATTACCATGTGACTCAGTCAGGGTTCACACAGGAGACAGAAGCTACATAGTGACTTGAACAGAAAAATGTTAATGTAAGAAATTATTAAATAGTAATAGATGATTAACTAATAGGGATTAAGAAACTCTAAAGAATAGCAGATCCAGGAATAGCTATAGCTCTGGAGCTGAGTCAGAGCACCCAAGGGAGTAACAAACTGGACAAGGGTCTCCCTATCCCCGAGGTTGGAGAGAGTGTGGCCGTACCTCGCTGGATAGTGGAGGAGTTTAAGCCAGGGCTGGCAAGCAGGACTATGCACTGGGATGCTGATAAAGCTCCGTAGGAAGCCAACCAGAGTGCTGCTAAAACCCATGGCGCATCCTGTACACTCTCAGCCACTGTACGTGGCAGGAGCAAGCAGGAGTGCACAATGGGCCAGAAAGAGAAACTCCTTCCTCCTGCAAAGTCTTTCCAACAGCCTCTACTGATCAAAGCTTACCACTGGTGGCAATAGGAGAAGTGTTCACAGGGTCCAGCACGAGTATCACAGCACAGAGACAGGAAGGGTAGATTAGGAGCTGATACAATGACAACTGACATGTCATAAAATGTAATTCATATCTGAAAGGCAGGATAAATGCTTTGTCTTTTCCCTTTACTAACCAGCTTTCTGAATGAGTTAGTACCCTGCAAACCTCCAAAGATTGCCATAATGGTTTCTATTGCTGTCATTGTTGTTTGGAAACCATTATAAACTTAAAAGTTCTAGCATATTTGTTGTGTCCAATTCAGCTATTCTTTTTGATTGGCAGCATATATTTAAAGCAGACCCAGTGCATGAAGAATGCATGTTTTCTCCTTCAGTGTTTATGAAAGACAAAATGGAAAACTATCGCAAAGCTTTTGGACATAGAAACTCTTACAGTAGAGAAACCTATAGTACAGGGGAGTCAGAGCTGGGAGCTTCTTTTCTGTTGGCTCAAAAATTACTCTGAAGTAGCCCTATTTACAAGCCAAGATATGGAGACAACCTAAATGTCCATTGACAGATGATTGGATAAAGAAGATGTGGAGCGTATATACGATGGAGTCCTGCTCAGCATAAAAAGAGTGAAATAATGCCATTTGCAGCAACATGGATGGACCTAGAGATTACCATACTAAGCGGACTAAGTCAGAAAGAGAAAGACAATACCATGTGATATCACTTATGTGTGGAATCTACAATATGACATAAATGAACATATTTATGAAACCAAACAAACTTAACAGATAGAGATAACAGACTCGTAGTTGCCAAGTGGGAGCAGGTGGAGGAGGGAAGGGCTGGGAATCTGGAATTAGCAGATGCAAACTATTATATAAAGAATGGGTAAACAACAAGTTTCTACTGTTGAACGAGGTTCTATAGCACAGGGAACTGTATTCAACATCCTGTAATAAAACGTGATGGAAAAAGATATTAAAAGAATACACATATACAAGAGGCTTATGGAAGCTTCCTGACGGAGAGACTGACTGAGAGGGAAACTGGGTCTTGTTTTGATGGGCAAGGCCATGCTGAGTAAAATTTTAATCCAATTTTCTGTTGTTGGGTTGGAGGGGGGCGAGGCTCTGTTTCCTCCCTGTTGTTTGACCTGAGTCCAAACTGTGGTGGAGGTAACGAAGAGAAGGTCCTCCTTCAAAAGGTCCCATGCAAGTGCTGCTGCGCTCAGTGCCCCCAGTCCTGCAGCAGGCCACTGCTGGCCCACGCCTCTGCTGGAGACTCTTGAACGTGCCTGAGACTCACAGGCAAGTCTGCATCAGTCTCTTTTTGGGTCCCTGCTCCTTTCCCCTGGGTCCTGGTGCACACAAGGTTTTGTTTGTGCCTCCAAGAGTCTGTTTCCTCAGTCCTGTGTAAGTTTCTGGTGGCTCTATGGTGGGGTTAATGGTGACTTCTTCCAAAAGGGCTTATGCCACACCCAGGTCTGCTGCAGCCCCTGTGGGGCTAGAAGCCAGGCTTCAACAGTACGTGAGCCATGAACTTCCAGATGTTCAAGCTGGATTTAGAAAAAGCAGAGGAACTCGAGATCAAATTGCCAACATCTGTTGGATCATCGAAAAAGCAAGAGAGTTCCAGAAAAACATCTACTTCTGCTTTATTGACTATGCCAAAGCCATTGATTGTGTGGATCATAATAAACTGTGGAAAATTCTTAAAGAGATGGGAATACAGACCACCTGATCTGCCTCCTGAGAAATCTGTATGTAGGTCAAGAAGCAACAGTTAGAACTGGACATGGAACAACAGACTGGTTCCAAATCGGAAAAGGCTGTGTGTTGTCACCCTGCTTATTTAATTTGTATCAGAATACATCATGTGAAATGCTGGGCTGGATGAAGCAGAAGCTGGAATCAAGATTGCCAGGAGAAATATCAATAATCTCAGATATGCAGATGACACCACCCATATGGCAGAAAGCAAAGAAGAAATAAAGAGCCTGTTGATGAAAGTGAAAGAAGAGAGTGAAAATGTTGGCTTAAAACTCAACATTCAGAAAACTAAGATCATGGTATCCAGTCCCATCACTTCATGGCAAATAAATGGGGAAACAATGGAAACAATGAGAGACTATATTTTTTTGGCTCCAAAATCACTGCAGATGGTGACTGAAGCCATGAAATTAAAAGATGCTTATTCCTTGGAAGGAAAGCTATGACCAACCTAGGCAGCATATTAAGAAGCAGAGACATTACTTTGCCGACAAAAGTTCATCTAGTCAAAGCTTTGGTTTTTCCAGTAGTCATGTATGGATGTGAGAGTTGGACTATAAAGAAAGCTGAGTGCTGACAAATTGATGTTTTGGGGCTGTGGTATTGGAGACGACTCTTGAGAATTCCTTGGACTGCAAGGAGATCCAACCAGTCCATCCTAAAGGAAATCAGTCCTGAATATTCATTGGAAGAACTGATGCTGAAGCTGAAACTCCAATATTTTGGCCACCTGATGAGAAGAACTGACTCTGATGCTGGGAAAGATTGAAGGCAGGAGGAGAAGGGGACGACAAAGGATGAGATGGTTGGATGGCATCACTGACTCGATGGATCTGAGCTTGAGAAAGCTCTGAGAGTTGATGATGGACAGGGAAGCCTCCTGAGAAATAAGAGTCAGACACAACTATGCGACTGAACTGATATATGTATAACTGAGTCACTTTGCTGTAGAGCAGAAATTAAATACAACATTGTAAATCACTATACTTCAATAAAATAAAATTAAAAAATTACTCTGAAGCATGTGGGAAATCTTGTCCTCAAATGCCCACTAGTCATAAAGTAAAGGAAGGAAGCTTTGTTGATCATAGATAGTGAGCCTGTCAGAACTACACAACAAGTGTGTCATGAACCTGTTATGCTTTCTGAATATCATGCTTTCTGTGTGTGCTATGAGGTGACAAAGGTCGGGAAACACTGGATTAAATGCCTGAGCAGATTTTATTGTCTGGAGTTGGCTAAAACATCTCTCACCTTACATGCCTCTTTTGTTCTTTTGCTTACTTCTTTATTATATTTTTGTAAATTATGAAAATACAATAACAGATTTACAGGAACTTTGGAAAATACAGAACAAAGTTACATATAGTTCCAATATGTATTACAATTAATTTTTAAGTAGATAAATTAAGATTTTTTACTGGGAGTTTAAATATCAAACTCTTAAAAATTAATAGAAGGAATATACAAAGAAGTAGAAAGATACAGTAGACCTGAAAAGCAGTATGGACCAATCCAACATAATTAAGATTTATGCACTTTTCACACAACAGTAGGATACAAATTCTATTCAAGTTCCTATAGACTATAAACTAGAAGACATTGGAACATATCCAGGGACAGAAGACCAGGTGCAAAAATTTCATAGTCTAAGGGTATTGAAATCATGCAGAATCTATTCTCTTATCACCATGGAATTGTATTAGAGATTAATATCAAAAGATACTTGAAAATAACCCACCTGTTTTCAAGTGAAATGTGACATTTATCAAGAGAGGTCTTTGACACAGCCATTGAAAACTTCAATATTGTTAGAAGACAAAAAAAAAAAAAAAAACAGGGGGCCGATTGCAGAGAAGAAAGCCTTTAAATGAGAAATTAATATAAAATACTTAAAAACCCCAATTACATGCTTCTTTACAATGTGATTTTCCCACACCTTCATAAACAGGTGGAGCCTAATTTTCCTTCCCTTGAATGTAGTCTGTTTAATGATTCCTTTGTAACCAACAGATGCCATGGGAGTGATGCATGACTTTCAAGGCTAGATCAGAGAAGGACTTGCAGCTCCTGCCTGGATTTGGGGGAATGCCTGTCCTGGGGGAAGCTAGACATCAGGTGTGATGTCTTCCTGCCCTGAGTCGGCCAAACTGGAGAGGCCACATGTGGACTTTCTAGTGGACAGCTCATCAGCCAACATCAACTGCCACTCATGTCAGCGGGCCATTTGGCACACTCAACCCAGTTAGCTCCAGCTGACATTTGACTGGAACCAGGTGAAAGGCCTGCACGTGAATTGCCCAGCCATGAACTGTATTCCTTCCCTTGAATGTAGTCTGTTTAATGATTCCTTTGTAACCAACAGATGCCATGGGAGTGATGCATGACTTTCAAGGCTAGATCAGAGAAGGACTTGCAGCTCCTGCCTGGATTTGGGGGAATGCCTGTCCTGGGGGAAGCTAGACATCAGGTGTGATGTCTTCCTGCCCTGAGTCGGCCAAACTGGAGAGGCCACATGTGGACTTTCTAGTGGACAGCTCATCAGCCAACATCAACTGCCACTCATGTCAGCGGGCCATTTGGCACACTCAACCCAGTTAGCTCCAGCTGACATTTGACTGGAACCAGGTGAAAGGCCTGCACGTGAATTGCCCAGCCATGAACTGTTAAATAAAATGATATGGTGGTTTAAGATGCCAAGTTTTAGGGTAACTGGTAATTCCACAATAGTAACTGGAATAAAGCTCTAGAAGGACTTTCCTGCATAGGTGACAGATCAAGATTGTGTGTAGGCTGTGGACAAAGAATGTCACCTGCCATTCTAGTAAACAATGAGCATTGCCACTAGAAACCATCAGCCCCTGCAGCCACCCCTACAACGGTGTGCCCTGAGGGGAATTTAGGATGGAGGGAAAACAGGATACTCTCCTTACCTAGTTGAGATGTATATCAAAGGAATAGTTTCTGAAGGGCTTCCTTGGTGGCTCAGGCCATAAAGGATCTGCCTGCGATGTGGGAGACCTGGATTCAGTTTCCTGGTTTGAGAAGATCCCCTGGAGAAGGGAATACTCCAGTATTCTTGTCTGGAGAATTCCATGGACAGAGAAGCCTGGCAGACTACAGTCCATAGGGTTGCAAAGAATCGGACACGACTGAGAGACTGACACACATACATTGAAAGTGCTAAAACTGAGAGGTCTACTTTTTTTGTGATTAGTAGTAAGGACGGGGAGCCTGGTGGGCTGCCATCTAGGGGGTTGCAGAGTCGGACATGACTGAAGTGACTTAGCAGCAGCAGCAGCAGCAGTAATCTTTCGATGATCGACTATGTAGGTTTGTTCTGGTTTTTGTTTTTTCACAAAAACTCCTATGTATCCTGGCTCTTCCATTACCTTGTTGGAGCAGCTCCTCAGAGATGTCTGAGAGGCTGTCTCTTGGGTTATTGTCCTCAGTAATATCCCCGAATGAAACATAACTCGTAACTCCTAGGTTGGGCATTTTTCTTCAGTCAACAAGGCCTATGTATTACAGGTATTCTGTAGGGGTGATTTTTTTAAAAGGGGGCCTACTTCTAAGCTATGACGTGAGGATTCCTCTAGTCTGTGGCAAGCCCTGATCATTCTTCAGGAGTTGTTACGTCTTTGTTACTTGTCTCCAGTTAAAGGGTTGGTACACTTGCCTGGCCATGCCCAGGTATTTGCAGCTGTGCCACTCATCTCGGGTGATGGCAGGAGAAGACTAGTCACTTTCCTTCCAAAGGATCCTGGCTGTCCAACGTTAGGACTCTGCACTTCTAATGCAGGGGATGAGAGTTTGATCCCCGGTCAGGGAACTAAGATACCACATGTTGCGAGGCTTAGCCAAAAAAAAAGAAAAGCACCCTGTTGCTTTAGCCATCAGAAGAGACTACTGTCCTTGAGGAACAGAGAGAAGTGGAAGGAGGAACGTGGAATCTAGGGTCAAAGGACCAGGGTTCAAGTCCAGATTCACTCACATTCTAGCTATGTGACCTTGAGGAAATTATGTAACAGCTTTAGCTTCAGTTTCTCCTCCTGAAAATGGGAAAAATAATCGTCTCCCACAGAGATGCTGGGAGCATTACATAAAATTGTACCTATGAAACCGAGTTTCAGTCAGCCTTGTTTGAGCTTCTTTCATTATCTTGATGCCTTTACATTTTGTTTTTATTTTTAAATTGTATTATTTTTCTTTGTTGCTGCATGTGGGCTTTCTCTGTGGCGAGTGGGGCTGCTCTTCGTTGTGGTGCACGGGCTTCTCCTCGCAGTGGCTTCTCTCGTTGCACAGCATGGGCTCAGGGAGCACTGGCTTCAGCGGTTGCAGCAGGCAGGCTCAGTAGTTATGGCACACGGGCTTAGTTGCTCCACAGCATGTGGGATCTTCCTGGGCCAGGGATAGAACTCACATCCCCTGCGCTGGCAGGTAGCCTCCCAACCACTGGACCACCAGGGAAGTGCCTCGTTTTATTTTTAGAAAATTTAAAAATCCAAAAAAGAAAAGAACACCCATTCATATTCTCACAACTGTGAATTACCATCATTTGCACCATGACTTACTTCTTTCACGCTTCCCTGGTGGCTCGGTCAGTAAAGAATCTGCCTGCGTGTGGGAGACCTCGGCTTGACCTCTTTGGTTTGGGAAGATCCCCTGGAGGAGGGTATGGCAACCCACTCCAGTATTCTTGCCTGAAGAATCCCCATGGACAGAAAGAGCCTGGCAGGCTACAGTTCATGGGGTCACAAAGAGTCAAACATGACTGAGCAACTTAATCCTTTACTTATTTCTTTTTTTTTTTAATTACTTTGTTCATTGTTTTGGAAAAACTGAGAAATATTGTGTATATTATTAGAATGTCTTAAATCATGCAGAAAAAGTCCCTCAACACTGAGTGCTTCACGAAGGTGCAAGTGATCTGGTGCAGGGGACGTGATGATTTCTGTGTCATTCTAATGTCCACATCTGTGAGCCCTCACTAGCATCCTAGCATGGTTTAAATACTAGGATTTTATTAATACCTAAGACGACATTCAATTGTATCTATTGCCAATCCCCTGGTCTTTTGGATATCCTTTAAACTGGGGTCTCTATGTGAGTACAGCTTGACAGCCCTGGCTGGACACTCCTATCCTCAAGAGGCAACATTCTCTATTATTTAGCCAAAGGAAAACTGTCTCCATCTCTACCTTACGCCCTGCCCTTTTTTTTTTTTTTTTGCCACAAATTGTACTCAACTCTATATCCCACTTCCCAGGTGGCACTAGTGGTAAAGAATTCACCTGTCAATGCAGGAGACGCAGGTTTGATCCCTGGGTCAGGAAGATCCCTTGGAGGAGGGCATGGCAACCTACTCCAGTATTCTTGCCTGGAGAATCCCATGGACAGAGAAGTCCGGTGGATTATAGTCCATATCGTTGCAAAGAGTCAGACACGACTTAAGCAACTTAGCACGCAGGAATTATATCCCACTGCCTGCTCAACCCAGTGTTCCTTCTCACATATCATTGCTGTTTCAGAATACACAGTCTGTTGTATCAAACCCAAATTTTACACATACATCTGTGTTTGCTAGCACAGCTGGGAAGGGTGTGCAGCAAAGCAGTGGCGGCCAGGTAGAACGTCCAGTTCTACTCTCTTGAAGTTCCCTTCTGTGTGGGCATCACACAGGGATGTCCACATGGTTGATTCTGTACCTGTTTTGACTTCATCCCCTTCTCCTGCCTTTGTGACCTCCCAACATCTCCAGAGGGTCTCCTCTCCCTCTATTCCTTGTGGTTCCCAGGAGCTGGGAAGACAGACCCAATGTCTTCCCAATCAGTTCAGTTCAGTTCAGTCGTGCAGTCATGTCCGACTCTTTGCGACCCCATGAATCGCAGCACACCAGGCCTCCCTGTCCATACTTCTTATCTTTTAAAAGCAAAGTACTATCTTGTCAACCACTCTCATTACTTCAAGGCAAATAGATGGGGAAAAATGAAAACCATGAAAAGTTTATTGTCTTGGCTCCAAAATCACTGAGGATGGTGACTGCAGCCATGAGATTAAAAGATGCTTGTTCCTTGAATAACAAGCTATGACAAACCTTGATAGCATATTAAAAAGCAGAGACATCATTTAGCCAACAAAGGTCCACACAGTCAAAGCTATGGTTTTCCAAAAGTCACGTATGTATGAGAGAATTAAACCACAAAGAAGGCTTGGAAATAAAGAATTGATACTTTCAAACTGGTTCTGCGGAAGAATTTGAGAGACTTTTACACAGCAAGGTGATCAAATTAATCAATCCTAAATGAGATAAGTCCAAAATATAAAAAATGATGCTTAAGCTGAAGCTCCAATACTGTGGCTACTAGATGGGAAGAGCTGACTCATTGGAAAATACCCTGATGATGTGAAAGACTGAGGGCAACAACACAAGAGAAGACTCTACACATGGACATCACCAGATTGTCAATACTGAAATCAGATTGATGATATTCTTTCCAGCTAAAAATGGGGAAGGTCTATACAATCATCAAAAGCAAAACTGGGAGCTGACTGTGGCTCAGATCTTGAACTCCTTATTGCACAATTCAGACTTAAATTAAAGAAGGTGATCAAATTAATCAATCCTAAATGAGATAAGTCCAAAATATAAAAAATGATGCTTAAGCTGAAGCTCCAATACTGTGGCTACTAGATGGGAAGAGCTGACTCATTGGAAAATACCCTGATGATGTGAAAGACTGAGGGCAACAACACAAGAGAAGACTCTACACATGGACATCACCAGATTGTCAATACTGAAATCAGATTGATGATATTCTTTCCAGCTAAAAATGGGGAAGGTCTATACAATCATCAAAAGCAAAACTGGGAGCTGACTGTGGCTCAGATCTTGAACTCCTTATTGCACAATTCAGACTTAAATTAAAGAAAGTAGGATAGAAAGAAAAACACCAATACAGTATACTAACACATATATATGGAATTTAGAAAGATGGTAAAGGCTGAGGGCCGAAGAACTGACGCTTTTGAACTGTGGTGTTGGAGAAGACTTTGAGAGTCCCTTGGACTGCAAGGAGATCCAACCAGTCCATTCTGAAGGAGATCAGCCCTGGGATTTCTTTGGAAGGAATGATGCTAAAACTGAAGCTGCAGTACTTTGGCCACCTCATGTGAAGAGTTGACTCATTGGAAAAGACTTTGATGCTGGGAGGGGTTGGGGGCAGGAGGAGAAGGGGACGACCAAGGATGAGATGGCTGGATGGCATCACTGACTCAATGGATGCGAGTGTGTGTGAACTCTGGGAGTTGGTGATGGACAGGGAGGCCTGGCGTGCTGCGATTCATGGGGTCGCAAAGAGTTGGACACAACTGAGCGACTGAACTGAACTGAACTGAACTGAATGATCACCCTGTATGCGAGACAGCAAAAGAGACACAGATGCATTGAGCAGTCTTTTGGACTCTGTGGGAGAGGGAGAGGGTGGGATGATTTGGGAATGGCATTGAAACATGTATGATATCATATAAGAAATAAATCGCTAGTCTAGGTTCAATGCAGGATACAGGATGCTTGGGGCTGGTGCACTGGGATGACCCAGAGGGGTGGTATGGAGAGGGAGGTGGGAGGAGAGTTCAGGATTGGGAACACATGTACACCCATGGCACATTCATGTTGATGTATGGTAAAACCAATACAATATTGTAAAGTAAAAATTAATAATCATAATAATAATAATAAAGAAAGTAGAGGAAACCATTAGACCATTCAGTTATGACCTAAATAAACTCCTTAATGATTATCAAGTGGAAGTGACAAATAGATTAAAGGGATTAGATCTTATAGACAGAGTGCCTGAAGAACTATGAATGGAGGTTCGTGGCATTGTACAAGAGGCAGTGATCACTGAAAATCCCCAAGAAAAAGAAATGCGAAAAGGCAAAATGGTTGTCTGAGGAGGTCTTACAAATAGCTGAGAAAAGAAGACAAGGTAAAGGCAAAGGAGAAAAGGAAAGATATACCCATCTGAATGCAGAGTTCCAAAGAATAGCACAGAGAAATAAGAAAGCCTTTCCAGTGATCAATGCAAGAAATACAGGAAAATCATAGTCTAGTAAAGATGAGAGATCTCTTCAGGAAAATTAGAGATACCAAAGGAACATTTCATGAAAATATGGGCACAATAAAGGACAGAAATGGTATGGACATAACAGAAGATATTAAGAAGAGGTGGCAAGAATACACAGAAGAACTATACAAAAAAAAAGATCTTCATGACTCAGATAATCATGATGGTGTGATCAGTCACCTAGAGCCAAACATCCTGGAATGCAAAGTCAAGTGGGCTTCAGGAAGTATCAGTATGAACAAAGTCAGTAGAGGCAACGAAATTCCAGTTGAACTATTTAAAATGCTAAAAGATGATGCTGTTAAAGTGCTACATGCAAAATACCAGATCTGGGAAACAGCAGTGGCCACAGGACTGGAAAAGGTCAGTTTTCATTCCAATCCCAAAGAAGGGCAATGTCCAAGAATGTTCAAACAACCACACAATTGCACGCCTCTCAAACACCAGCAAAGTATGCTCAAAATTCTCCAAGCCAGCTTCAACAATGCATGAACCATGAACTTCCAGATATTTAAGCTGGATTTAGAAAAGGCAGAGGAACCAGAGATCATATTGCCAACATCCACTGGATCATCAAAAAAGCAAGAAAGTTCCAGAAAAACATCAACTTCTGCTTTATTCACTACCCCAAAGCCTTTGACTGTCTGGATAACAGCAAATTGGAAAATTCTTAGAGATGGGACTACCAAACCACCTTACCTATCTCGTGAGAAATCTATATGCAGGATAAGAAGCAACAGTTAGAACCAGGTATGGAACAACAGACTGTTTCCTAATAAGGAAAGGAGTACGTCAACACTGCATATTGTCACCCTGCTTATTTAACTCATATGCGGAGTGTATCATGCAAAATGCCAGACTAGATGAAATGCAAGCTGGAATCAAGATTGCCGGGAGAAATATCAATAACCTCAGATATGAAGATGACACCACTTTCACGGCAGATAGTGAAGAAGAACTAAAGAGTCTTTGATGAAAGTGAAAGAAGAGAGTGAAAAAGTTAGCTTAAATCTCAACATTCAGAAAACGAAGATCATGGTATCTAGTCCCATCACTTCATGGTAAATAAATGGGGAAACAGTGGAAAGAGTGACAGACTTTATTATAATTATTATTATTTTTTGGTCTCCAAAATCACTGCAGATGGTAACTGCAGCCATGAAATTAAAAGACACTTGCTCCTTGGAAGAAAAGCTATGACCAACCTAGAGAGCATATCGAAAAGCTGAGACATTACTTTGCGACCAAACATCTGTCTAGTCAAAGCTATGGTTTATCAGTAGTCATGTATGGATGTGAAAGTTGGACTATAAGAAAAGCTGAGCAACAAAAATTGATGTTTCTGAAGTGTGATGTTGGAAAAGATCCTTGAGAGTCGTTTGGACTGCAAGGATATCCAACCAGTCAATCCTAAAGGAAATCAGTCCTGAATATTCAGTGGAAAGACTGATGCCAAGGCTGCATTTCTAAACTTTGCCCACCTCATACAAAAAACTGACTCATCAAAAAAGACCCTGATGCTGGAAGATTGAAGTCAGGAGGATAAGGAGATAACAGAGGATGAAACAGTTGGATGGCATCACTGACTCAATGGGCATGAGGTTGAGCAAGCTTTGGGAGTTGGTGATGGACAGGGAAGCCTGGCATGCTGCAGTACATGGGTGTGTAAAAAATTGCACATGACTGAGTTACTGAACTGAGGAGGAGAAGAGGGCAACAGAGGATTAAGTGTTTGGATGGCATCACTGAGTTACTGAACATGAGTTGAGCAGACTCTTGGTGATAGTGAAGAACATGAAAGCCTGGACTGCCAATGCAGATGTGGTTTATATCCCTGCATCTGGAAGATGCCCTGGTGGAGGAAATGGCAACCCATCCCAGTATTCATGCCTTGAGAATTCCATGGTCAGAGGATCCTGGTGGGCTACAGTCCACTGGGTTGCAAAGAGTAGGACACATCTGAGTGACAGAACAATAACAACAACTATACTATATTATAACAAATGTGATATAACTTTTGTTCATTAGTTTGTTTTTTCTACTCTGAGTTCTTCAGCAACTATTTGTAGTTTCTCTGTAAATCTTTCTTTGATGAATACAAGAATAAAGGAAATATATAATAAAATAGAGTAAGAAGTTATGTTTTACAGTTGGTACTAAGAAAAAACAGAAGCAAAGGCTACAGATTATGTTTGGATATTCTCCATTATCCTGACAGTAAATTAGCTTTTCATTTGGATGTTACTTTCTTTTAGAAGAGTTTGATGCATTTTAAGTTGATGCAGTAGTGCATGTTATTAAAGCCAGGAATCATAAATTATTCCTTAAATCATTGAGTCTTGGGAAAATAGAAATTCAATGAATCACATATCATTTGAACACTGATTTAGCTTCTGCACAACCTTATGCTGGGTTGGCTACACAACCTTTTGGCTCCAGCAGGTCTGCATACTTTCTAATTTGCTTGAAAACTGCGTGAAAATATTCCCATGGCCCTCTTGTAAAATATGACAGCCTGACATTTCCTTTAATTACAAGACCTGATCTGTTTAATAGCACAAAATTGGCCTCCAACTTGACAGGCCTCCCCTTCAAAAATCGATGGTTAGACTCTAGGGCACCAGCTTGGTCATCAAGATCAATATCAGAAAAAAATATAGCTTGTCAGGACCTCTCAGCCTCTCATTGATTCAAATGGACAGCAGCTCACAGATTGAATAATAATATTAGAGCTCTGATCCAACAAACAGAAGCCTCTTGCACTAATTTCAGTATAGGCAGATGAATCTGTGATAAATGATAGAAACATAATATAATTATCCCAGTACTGTAGCTAGATAAAGCTGAATATTTTCAGAGAGAAAACATATACATATATATATATATATATATGTATATATATATATATATATATATAGAGAGAGAGAGAGAGAGAGAGAATACATTTCTTTAGATTTTTCATTAAGTGAACAAAATAACAAAAATCTCATTAGAAAAAAAAAAAAAAAAAACCACTAAAGAGTCATCTTGAAATTTCCAAAGAATCAAAGGGAAATTAACATGTAAACAAAAGAAAAAAATTAAGAAAAAAAATTTGTTATTTTTACTTTAACAACTTTTATTTGAATGAAAATGTGCTAAAGTTTTAGAAAGGATATTTAACTAGAAGTCAGTTTTTTTTAGTTCTACTGCTGGATAATTATATTGTTACCTAGTCATTTAAATTATATAGACTTTGATCTCCTACTCTATCACAGGAAGGACTAGGAAGATATTATCTAAGTACTATTTTAAAACTCAGGGACCAAAAAAAAAAAAAAAACACGTAATACTCTAAATTAACTATATATTTCATTAGTAACTGAAATGTCTGTATAGTTGTTTTATTTTCATTTCTAATTTGAATGCTAATAGAAAGTTTGAATGCAGGTCACAGCAATGAGGAAGGAGAAATTAAAATCATACTCATAAGGATATTGCATTTTACTACATGGAAGTACAAAAAATTGAGAAACAAGCGTTTGTGATTTCTTAATACTTTCAAATTTTACGGATTTTGTACTAAACATTACACTTATAAATATTTAAGTTGGTAAGTTCTATGTTATGTGTATTTTACCACTATTAAAACTTTTTTAATATGTAAAAGTTTTTTTTAAAGGTTTTTGTTTATTTTATACTAAAGGATAGAGGAGTGCATATAAACTATTCATAATGTAGAAAAATAATGAAACCCAGCAGGGCCCTTTAGTGCCCTCTCAGGCATAAAAACCTTTCTATGTCCCCTTTTCTTGTTTATAGTAGGAAAAAACTCAGCTTTCTAGACCTAATCTGAGTTCCAAAGGCCAGATTCAAACAGTTGCTATTCAGGAGAGTGAGAAATGCAGAAAGAAACAATAGTGCACCCATGGGGCCTAGTCTTGTTCCTTCTGGGGTCGGGAGGGGAGGGGAACACAGCTTGATGCGAATCTCTAAGTTATACCAGAACCAAGGCTCCCATCCAGGTGGAGGATGGTAACTTCTAGCTGAGCACAAGCAGTGAACCCTATGCTGGTTGAAAGCAGAAAGGTGGTAACTGAGACTCTACTAACAATGCTGTTAGCTCACAACCAACCAACCAAAGGAGGGATACCCACCCTACAGCCCTCCCCACAAATTTTGCCTATAAGTATTTCTTCCTGAAACCCATCAGAGAGTTCGGACTTTTGAAGCATGAACTATCCATTCTCTTTGCTTGCCCTGAAATAAATAAAACTTTCTCTGTCTAAACTCTGCCATTTGAGATTATTTGACTTCAGGACAAGTTGGGCACAGGAACTTGGGTTCAACAATTACTTGGAAACATTTTTATATTTCTAATTACTACACTAACAATGATATTTATGTTAGTTACTTTACTTTCTTTACTTCATTTAAATATCTCATCAGTTCAGTTCAGTTCAGTCACTCAGTTGTGTCCGACTCTTTGCGACCCCATAAATCGCAGCACACCAGGCCTCCCTGTCCAACACCAACTCCCGGAGTTCACTCAGACTCGTGTCCATCCAGTCGGTGATGCCATCCAGCCATCTCATCCTCTGTCGTCCCCTTCTTCTCCTGCGCCCAATCCCTCCCAGCATTAAAGTCTTTTCCAACGAGTCAGCTCTTCGCATGAGGTGGCCAAAGTACTGGAGTTTCAGCTTTAGCATCATTCCTTCCAAAGAAATCCCAGGGCTGATCTCCTTCAGAATGGACTGGCTGGATCTACTGGAAAAACCATAGGCTTGACTAGAGGGACCTTCGTCGGCAAAGTAATGTCTCTGTTTTTGAAATATCTCATAAGTAAGTAAGTAAGTAAAGTCACTCAGTCGTGTCCGACTCTTTGTGACCCCATGGACTGCAGCCCACCAGGCTCCTCAGTCCATGAGATTCTCCAAGCAAGAATACTGGAGTGGGTTGCCATTTCCTTCTCCAGGGGATCTTCCCGACCTAGGGATCGAACCCAGGTCTCCGGCATTGGAGGCAGACGCTTTAACCTCTGAGCCTCCAGGGATTGGAGAAATATCTCATAAATAAAGGTTTATCTTATATTCATAAACTTCCTATATTTACCTTCTTTTTATATCCATTACCTCACTTGTATTGATGCACAACAACTATAAAAGCTATTACTTTATATATAAGAAAACTGAAACTAATATTTAATGAGTAAATCACTCAGTGTCCAGAGGTAACAGTCAACATAGCTTGGATTTAAAATCATTTATCAGATAGTTAAATCAACTTTTCTACTGTGATCCAAAGCTCAATATCATGCTGCTTATTTTTAAAACTTAAGGTATAGTTTTTCCTTATAACTTGTTACATAGTTTACTAGAAAAAATGTGGGTGCTTTGGATAAAATTTCAACATTTAAAAATGATATGAGCTTTCAGGTATTTTAAAATAACTCTTCTATCAAAGATAAAACCATTTCAAGCAAACAACAACAATCATTCCCTATTTATAAAGCTAAAATGGTAATGCTGACTACTACAAAAATTGCTATGAATTTTAAATTTACCACTTCATTTTACAGAAAGGAAAATGCTTTTCTCAGTTGTTTAGAAGGCTATATACGTAGAAATAAACTTAGGTCATTTTTATTAAATCACCAATGAAAATTTGGCCTAGAATTATTTCCCTGTTTACATAAATTTTAAGTATCCAAAACCAAGAAAAGTTATGAAGTCACAAATTCTTTTAGTTTCATTTAATTAGAACTTCACATACTGCCAACTTTTGCTGTGTGTGAAAGTCTACCAGATGTTATTGAGTGTCTCCTATGTTAGGAAAACATATGAGAAATAGAGACTACCTGCTTTCTTAGAACAATTTAAACTGTGCTGAGAAATATATTTACATATTCATCTATTTTTATTTCATAATTCATTCCGAGAGACAAAGCTTTGTTAAGGCAGTGTTCTAGTCCCATTTTTCTTTTTTTTTTTTTTTGTCTGAAGGTAACAGTTTCATTTCTACTAGAGTCATGTACTTCTTTCATTCTGAAATGCTTATGGCTGAAATCATCTCTTTAACCATAGCCCAGAACTATTTTTAAAACTGTCTTTACTTTAGGGTTATTGGCTAGACATGGGAAAATAAAATTATGCCTAAAACATTATTAACCTATCAGTGGGCTAATGGATAAATCGATTATCAACCATTTGTGAGCATAACATTTTATTTCTTTTCCTTACCAAGACCACAGAATAGTATTTAAATTATTTTCAGAATGGAGGAATTTTGTGTGTGTATGCGG
>SJXQ01006758.1:0-38337 GCA_006408695.1 Aepyceros melampus | reverse complement strand
TCCACTAGCTTTGTTCGCAATGATGCTTTCTTTTTTTTTAATTAATTTTTATTTTTTAGTTTGTTTTGCTTTACAATACTGTATTCGTTTTGCTATACATTGACATGAATCAGCCACGAGTATACATGAACTCCCAATCCCAACCCCCACCTCCCCCCTCCCACCCCACACCTTCTCTCTGGATTATCCCTGTGCATCAGTCCCAAGCATCCTCCATCCAATGTTGTGATTTTCAAAGTATAAGGTACTTGGAGAAAGGAGACTTTATATCTGTTGATATAGGCATTAAACTGAAAGAAGCATCTAGGCAAATAAGCTCTGAAGGTTGTGTTTAGAAGGACGGTTTTTTGTATTAAGCCACTTAAAGGTATGTGCAAATATGCTGCTCATTAGTATGGTGTTATGAAAGAGCAAAGTTAGGTTTCAAAAAGGAAAATAATCAAATGGAGATGAGTTAATGTCCTAATCCTAGATATGGTCACCTTGTTACCCTTTTCAAAGATAACCAGTAGATATTCTGATGGAGTCATTTTGGAAATGCTTTCCATTCCCAGAATGTTAACACTAGTACTGATGAGTACTTGTTCAAGCACTTTGAACATAGATTACTAGAAGGATGATAGCCCTGAAGTTTTCCAGCTAAAGACAATGGAGGGGACAGTTGGCATTTAGTACCATGCAACTGAACTAAAGAGATGGCACTTTGGGCCAGCATTTTCTATTCTTTCCTCCAGTTTTAACCTCAAGTGTGATTTCCAATCTTTTGTAGGTCACAGTTCAGTTCAGTTCAGTTCAGTTGCTCAGTCGTGTCCAACTCTGAGATCTCATGAATCGTAGCACGCCAGGCCTCCCTGTCCACTCAGACTCACGTCCATTGAGCCAGTGATGCCATCCAGCCATCTCATCCTCGATCATCCCCTTCTCCTCCTACCCCCAATCCCTCCGAGCATCAGAGTCTTTTCCAGTGAGTCAACTCTTCCCATGAGGTGGCCAAAGTACTGGAGTTTCAGCTTCAGCATCATTCCTTCCAAAGAAATCCCAGGGCCGATCTCTTTCAGAATGGACTGGTTGGATCTCCTTGCAGTCCAAGGGACTCTCAAGAGTCTTCCCAACACCACAGTTCAAAAGCATCAATTCTTCGGCACTCAGCCTTCTTCACAGTCCAACTCTCACATCCATACATGATCACAGGAAAAACCGTAGCCTTGACTAGACAGACCTTAGTTGGCAAAGTAATGTCTCTGCTTTTGAATATACTATCTAGGTTGGCCATACCTTTTCTTCCAAGGAGTAAGCGTCTTTTAATTTCATGGAGGTAGATACAATGATGCTGCTACACAATCATTTGTTCCAATTTGTATTAAATTGCTTTGAAGGTAAATGTGTTTCAAATTTGTAATACTAATTGATACTTGTACAGTTGCCCACTATTTCAAGTCATGTGTTCTAATTCTTAGTTTGGCATTTTATAACACTGTCTATTCAGGACATTTTATAAATGTGTATAAATGAGTCTAGCACTTATAAAAAGCACTTATAAAACTTATGAGCATACCAGTTTATTTGAACATACATATAAAGTATAACATTTAAAAATTTTATGATTAATTCTCTTCTAAAATCTTTCAGCATGAAAGATCATACAGACAGTAATATAAGGTCAATATTGTGCTGGTGAATAAATAAATAATGCATAAAGTATATGGCTCTTGTTACTGCAAAAATTAGAATAATGAATAAATATTAAAATATTGATTATGTAAATATTGTGTTTTATTGATTACGTGCTATGAAACAGTGTAACAACTGTTATTTATGTAATTTAATACACACACATATATAGTTTTATTCAGTATATTGTATGTATCTTTATTTTACATCTATTTATATGTGCATATAGGAATCTATAAGTTTCTGTCATCTGAAAGCAGTCCTACGAAGTCTTTATAAGCCAAAAATGGCATAGAGCAAGGAAGCAATTATCTAAAGAAACATATTCCTAAGGGATGCATAAAGTAAATGGAGATAAAGTATAGAGGCTTATAAACACACTTCTGAGATGCTAATTGTGGATCCTGGAGAAGAATCTTGACATTGATACTCTTGCTTCTTGAAGTGGATTCTCCTCTAAATGAATGAACACTATTTTTATTTTTTGTCCTTTTTTGTAAAAGCTAAAATTCTCTTGGCATTTCTCTCAGTTAGGTAAAACAATTACTAATGTAGAGACTTTGTAAAAGTGAAGTGATGTAAAGTGTACCTTCGAGAATCAGGGAATACCAGTATACAGTGTTACATACATATTTCAACAATTATAAATCAAATATATCTATATTATAAAAATATTTTAAAAAGATATTTGCTTTTTGATTTATAATGGCATTCACAGGGAAATTAATTCTTAACTTCACAGCTATGAATATACCTATTTGAAGATCACAATGTACTCCAGGGTATCATTTCATATTGAGAACTTTCTAAAAACCAAAGAGTTTTCTTAACATTTTTGGTACATTTCTCAAACATAGAATTATTAAAGTTTTTTAAAATTTTTTATTGAAATATATTCCACATAACATAATATCTATCAATTTTGGGGGGCTTCCCTGGTGGCTCAGAGGTTAAAGCGTTTGCCTGCAAGGCGGGAGACCTGGGTTCAATCCCTGGGTCGGGAAGATCTCCTGGAGATGGAAATGGCAACCCACTCCAGTATTCTTGCCTGGAGAATCCCATGGATGGAGGATCCGGGTAGGTTACAGTCCATGGGGTCACAAAGAGTTGGACATGACTGAGCGACTTCATATGTAGGAAGCCTCCTACATATGAACAACTTCTATTCTGAAAGCACATTTGTAAATTCAATTTTTTTCACCTAGGTACCAAACTAATGTAGTTGGCTATATAGTACTGTACTGTAATAGGTTTATTAAATTTTTTCACACAAATAATGCATAGAAAACAAACAAAAAATAAAGAAAACATTTTTATTCTTACAATACAGGACCTTGAAAAGTACAATAGTACAATAAAACAGCTGGCACTTCTTAGTATCAGCTACAACACCTCTGCTTTTATGATTACTTTCAGACATTCCATGCTTTATATAAAGATACTATACTACTGTACACTACACAGTACTATACAGGAAAGTAACAAAAGTAAAACCACTTATAGGGGATGCCTGCATATGATAATGTGCGCTGGTCATGTGAATTAACTTATGTGACTGGACTTGCGAACATATGTTCACATCTTTGGAAGTTTGCAACTTGAAGGTTCATATGTAGGGGGACTACTGTATAGTTCAGCCATTTGCAGTATATTCACTGAGCTGTGCAACAGAAACTAATTTAAGAAACTCCACTGCTTCAGAAAGAAATACTAGATCGCTTAGCATTCACTTTCCATTCCCTCCTGTATTTTTTTATATTTTTATTTCTATAAGATCAGAAATGCTTTGTCTCCTTTCATTCATTATTTCATTAAACTGAGCCCTATATTTTTGTCTTGGCTCTAGGTAACTTTGTTTATTTTGATGACCTTTTCCAAGATCTAACTTTTGGTGTCATTGACTATTATTTTTATATTCCCTATTTGATTTTTTAATCTATAATATTTATTATTTATTTCCTACTGCTTACTTTGAATTTATATTGTCTTCTTTTTCTAGTTTCTTAAGGAAGAAAGATGGATTAGTATCAAGATGTTGCATTTTTTTAATATAGGTATGTATAGTTATAAATTTCCCACTGATGACTGCTATGATTATATCTTATAAGTTTGATGTGTTATGTTTTTCTTTTAATTCATTTCAAAGTATTTTTTAAATACAAATCTCTTTCCTACAATTTTGGCCCAAAGGTTTTTTTAGGAATGTGTTGATTATTTCAATGTATTTGTGAATTCTTTAAATTTTTATTTTCCTATTGATTCCTAACCTAATTACACTGCATTTGAAATCATACTTTGTATGCTTCCAATCTTTTTAAATTTATTGAGAATTATTTTGTGGCTTGGTTTATGGTTCATTCATGAGAGTGTCCTATGGCCACTGGAGGAAATATACACACACACACACACACACATTTTTTTTTTTTCTGTAGTTGGGTACAGTATTATGTAGATATTTGTCTAGTCTAGCTAGTTATAGTAATGACCAAGTTTTCAAAGTTTTCTTTTATTTTGCATAAATTTATATATTATTGAAAGTAGGGTTTAAAGTCTCTAACTATTACTGTTAAATTGTTTCTTTCTGCCTTTGGTTCTTTGGTGCTCAATATAGAGCCTTGATGTACTCTTTTCCCAATTTGGAACCAGTCTGTTGTTCTATATTCACTTTTAACTGTTGCTTCTTGACCTGCACACAGATTTCTCAGGAGGCAGGTCAGATGGTCTGGTATTCCCACCTCTTGAAGAATTTTCCACAGTTTGTTGTGATCTACACAGTCAAAGGCTTTGGAATAGTCAATAAAGCAGAAGTAGATGCTTTTCAGAAATTCTCTTGAATTTTCTATGATCCAATGGATGTTGGCAATTTGATCTCTGGTTCCTCTGGCTTTTCTAAATCCAGCTTGAACATCTCGAAGTTCACATACTGTTGAGTGACGAAGAGTTGATGTTTCTGAACTGTGGTGTTGGAGAAGATTCTTGTAAGTCCCTTGGACTGCAAGGAGATCAAACCAGTCCATCCTAAAGGAAGTCAATCCTGAATATTCATTGGAAGGACTGATGCTGAAGCTGAAATTCCAATACTCTGGCCACCTGATGTGAAGAACTGACTCATTGGAAAAGACCCTGATGCTTGTAAAGGTTGAAGAGAGGAGGAGAAAGGGACAACAGAGGATGAGATGGCTGGATGATATCACCTACTCGATGGACATGAGTTTGAGCAAGCTCCAGGAGTTGGTGATGGACAAGAAGACTGACATGCTGTAGTCCGTGCAGTCCCAAAGAGTTGGACATGACCGAGTGACTGAACTGACCTTTTGGTTATAGTTTTTGTTTCATGTGTTTTAGGGCTCTTTTGTTAGTTGCAATAATATTTGTAATCATATTTTCCTGATGGATTTGTACTAGTTTTATTATTAAATGCCTCCTTTTGTCTCTAGTAAAATATTTTGTCCTATAGTCTGTTAGTCTCATATTAACATAGGTACTCCAACTTTCTTTTGGTTTTATCTACATGGAATATCTTTCTCTTCATTTTATTTTCAATCCACTTGTGTTTTTACATATGTCTCTTGTAAACAGCACAGACTTAAGATTTCTGTCATTTTTAAATCTACTATCTCAATTTCTGCTTTTTGGAGTATTTAAATCATTCACATTTAATGTGATTACTACTAAGGTTGATTTTGAATCTGACATGTTATTTTTTTTCCTATGGGTTTTATGTCTTTTTTCCTCTGTTACTTGATTCTTGTCTGTTTTTGTGTCAAATACATACACACACTCACATACACATATTCAAATGATCTTAGTGAAAAAAGAAGTGTCTCTGTTTCTTAATTTATGAAACTAATGTGTCCCCCAAAAGGGATACAAAAGTGAATTTCCCAAAGTAAATCTTATTTTTTACTTAATAAATAAACTGCTGCTTTAAACATACTTTTACTATGTTAAATAAGAACTTACTTGCAGTGTAATTGTAACTTCCCACACCTCCAAATTGCCACTACACTCCTATGTATCTATTTCACAAATTTTTAAGTTCTTTGAGTTTCCTTAGAGTGGGGCATATTCATTCAAAAGTGTTGTTTATCATCTAACTTTTGAACTTGATGAATATGTTTATTACTTCATTATGATGACATCACAGGTATATGCACATGTCTAAATTCATCAAATTGCATACCTTAAATATGTGCTATTTTTACATATTTATGCCTCAATAAAGCTGTAACATACAGTAAAATGTCATTTACCATTCAGTTTAGTTCAAAAACCACTTATTAAGGATTTGTTAGAAGTAAGCAGAATATACAGTGTAGGTGACGAATAGACTCAAGAGACACTAGTAAACAAAGTGACTGAAGAATTGTGAATAGACACCTGTAATATTGTACAGGGGCAGCAAACAAAACCATTCCAAAGAAAAAGAAACGTGAGAAGGCAAAGTGGTTGTCTGAGGAGGCTTTACAAATAGCTGAGGAGAGGTGAAAAGGGAAAAGTAAAGGAGAATGGGAATGGTACAACCAACTAAATGCAGAGTTCCAGAGATAGCAAGCAGAGACAAAAGGCCTTCTTCAATGAAACAAGGAAAGAAATAGAGGAAAAAAAATGGTAAGACTACAGATCTCTTCAAGAAAGTTGGAAATATAGGAGGAACATTTCATCCAAAAATGGGCACAATAAACAATGGAAATGGTAAAAATTGAATAGAAGCAGATGAGATCAAGAAGAGATGGAAAGAATACACAGAACTGTACAAAAAAAGATCTTAATGACCTGAATAACCATGACAGTGTAGTGTTTCACTCAGACCTAGGACATTCTGGAGTGTGAAGTCAAGTAGAACTTAGGAAGCACTGCTGCCGATAAAGTTTGTGGAGGTGATGATATTCCAGCTGTACTATTTAAAATCCTAAATTATGATGCTATTAAAGTGCTGCTGCATTCAATTTGTCAGCAAATTTGGAAAAGTCAGCAGTGGCCACAGGACTGGAAAATGTCAATCCTCATCTCAATACCCAAGAAGGGAAGTACTAAAGAACATTCAAACCATCAGACAATTGCACTCATGTTCCATGCTAGTAAGGTTATGCTAAAAATCCTCCAAGCTAGGCTTCAGCATTATGTGAACTGAGAACTTCCAGATGTTTAAGCTGTGTTTAGAAAAGACAGAGGAACCTGAGACAAAATTGCCAACTATCATTGAGAAAGCAAGGGAATTCCACAAAACATTTGCCTCTGCTTCATTCATTATGCTAAAGCCTTTGACTGTGTGGATCTTACTAAACTGGAAAACTCTTTTAGAGATGAGAATACCAAACCATCTTACCTGCTTCCTGAGAAAACCTGTATGTGGGTCAAGAAGCAAGAGCTAGAACTCTGTATGGAACAACTGATTGGTTCAGAATTGAGAAAGCAGTATGACAAGGCTATTTAGTGCCATCCTGTTTATTTAACTTATACACTGAGTACATCATGCAAAATGTCTGGCTGGATGAGTTACAAGCTGGAATCAAGATATATGAGATAAATATCAACAACACAACCTCAGATATGCAGAAGATAACACATAAGGACAAAAAGCTAAGAGGAACTAAAAAGCCTCTTGACAAGGGTGAAGGAGGAGAGTGAAAGGGCCAGTTTAAAATTCAGTATGAAGAAAACTAAGATCATGACATCCAGTCCCATCACTTCATAGCAGACAGATGGGGAAAAGGTGGAAGCAATGACAGATTTCCTCTTCCTTGGCTCTAAAATCACTGCAGATTGTGACTGAAGTCATGAAATTAGAAGATGCCTGCTTCTTGGCAGGAAAGCTATGGCAAACCTAGAAAGTGTGTTGAAAAGCAAAGACATCACTTTGCTGACAAAGGTCTGTATAGTCAAAGCTATGGTCTTTCCAGTTGTCATATATGGATGTAAGGGCTGGACAATAAAGAAGGTAGAGCACCAAAGAATTGATACTTTTACACTATCGTCCTACAGAAGACTCTTGAGAGTCTCTTGGACAGCAAGGAGATCATACCAGTCAATCTTAAAGGGAATCAATCCTGAATACTCTTTAGAAGGACGGATGCTGAAGCTGCAATACTCTGGCCACCTATGTGAACTGTTGACTCATTGGAAAAGACCCTATGCTGGAAAAGATTGAAGGCAGGAGGAGAAGAGGGTGACAGAGGATGAGATGTTTGGATGGCATTGCTGATTCAGTGGACATGAACCTGGGTAAACTCTGGGTGATGGTAAGGGACAGGGAATCCTGGCGTGCTGTGGCCCATGGGGTCATGAAGAGTGGGACATGACTTTGAGACTGAACAACAAGAAGGAAGCAAGAGGAGCATGAAGTATCAAGGAGGTAGATTTAAAGTCTTTTGTCTACTAAACCCAAAATCTGTACCGTCTCATGTACATTTCCTATTAGCTGCACTTTATTTTTCTGTTCATTGTGACAGATTTTCCTCTTTGTATTGAAAACTGGACATTTTCAATCATATGTTATAACAACTTTGGTATCCAACTCCTCTTTCTAAGGTTTCTTGTGATGTTTTGTTTTGCTTTTCGGAGTGGGTCATTGTGTTTTTATTTGTACTGTTTTTCTAGCACTTTCTTTGAATAATTCTGTGGATTCTGTTGTCTGTAATATATAACCATAGAATTTTCTGCTACTCTGCTATTTTTTAAGCTTACTGTGCTTTATTATTTTAAACTGACTTTATACGGTCCAATATCAGGTTAGTATAATTTGTTAACTAATGACTGGTCAAAAGATTTCTAGATTCCTTGTATGTATGTCTTCCACTCTTTGTTAGTGTCATCAATTTATAAGACAGCCTTTGAATCTACCTCTTGCTTGCTTAGGATCTCTAAGTTCTTCCAGAGTTTAGGGATTGGTTCCTTTTCCTTCCCAGATACTTCTAGGGCATATACACAGCTTTGAGCATGCATCAAGCTTTTTTATAAACACAGAAATATGTGGGAGACTTTCAGATATTCCTGTGGTAGTCTTATTTTCTGGGATTCTCTTTAAATTCCTAAAAGGGTTTTGGTTTTCACTAACTGAAATTTAAGAAAAAGAAAGAAAGGGAAAAAAAAATCCAGTAATCATCAACCTTTCATTGATACGAAAGCAGCAACATTAAGGGATGTTCCCCAGACACTAAGGACTTGCCAGAGTGTGTATATGTGTGTAAAGAGTAAAGGAGTAATCTGTGGAACTGGGAGTGATGAAGAGTGGGGCATAGCAGAGCCTCAGAGAGGCTGGGTTCTGGAGAAAAGTCCTCAGAGGCTATGTTGAGCTCAACTCTCAGGAACAGCAGTTGCTTTAGGTTCAGGAGGCTGCATTTGTTGTGGTGGATTTTCAGGAGGGGCTATAACCATGAAAATATTCTCAGATGGACTCAGGTTCATCCATGCACAGGAGAAGGTGACATGAAAGTCCATAAAGTAGACACGCAGTGATTGCATGCTCCAGGATGGAGAAGAGCAGCAGCAGCACCAAGAGACACTTCTGGGGCACTTGGGCACACCGGCTGCCAGCAGCCAGTCCCAGTGCCAAAGTCCAGCCTCCACGGCATACAGGGAGCTGACCAGCTTCATCCCTATGCTGACCTTCATCTAGACTTGTGCAATTTGTCTTCACAGTTAGGATGGCTACTCTTGCAACAAAGAAAAGCAATCCTCTGGCCAGGGGTTACCAGATAAGTGTTTGAAAAATCCACAAAATTCAGGGCAGCAGCCAGAATATCCCCACAGCTGACATGAGTCAAGCCAGTAATGATCAGCAGGGACCCCACAGTGGTTGACTATCCCTGGAAGAAGAGCTTCTTCTGGCTAAGATGGGCATTATCCAGGGGGCTTGGGCTGTGAAAATGGCTCCTCTGGGCTTTGCCATGCATCCTTGGGATTCTGGGGGAGGGACTATCACTGACTGTTGCTCCTGCCTTGTCATCACTCCAATGACAAGCTGGTTTCTGAAGGCAGATGGGCTGTGGCCTGGGCTGCTTCAAACTTGTTGGAGGGAATTGGAGTCCTGGTCTAAGCCAGATCACAGCCTTAGGCATTGGGAGATGCTACCAGCAGTTTGCTAAGTTTCGGTAATGCATTTGAAGTAGGTTTCTCCTATAACGGTTGAACTCAAGTCAAACCAAAAAGTCACCATTTTCTTTGAGACTGGAGATTTTCCAGAGAAATGCAAGTTTACAGAAACACTGACTATGCTCTACAGATAGGGTTTTTCACAGACTTCTGAACATGGTTACATCTCTCTCATCATTTGCAGTGCTTCTGGCTTTTGGTTACTGAACTTTCAGTTGGAAAGGGAGGAGAGATGGGATAGCCTTGAATCTGATACATCACAGATCTCTCACTGTGTTACGGAAGTTATGTAGCTTCTCCTGGGTCTTCAGTTAGTTCTGTAGCTTTGACTAGCTGCCAGAATTCTGAATTGGTTTATTTCCCCCATATTTTCACTGCTTTGTTGACAAGAGTCACTGAGATCCACAGCCCACTATTCCAGAATACGTTGACAGCACCTCTATTTTGAACTGTCACTCTAAAGTCAATAGCCTTTATCCTAATAATAATCATTTCAGGCAATTTTTGTCTTTCTTTTGAGATGTCAACCTATTTGGTACCTTTGAAACACCTTGTTATTCCTCCTCCTAGTTGTGGATAAGTAGTTGATCTCTTTATTTTCACCACTAGCCCATACCCCATCTTCAGCTCTTTTAATTCCTTACTCACAGGTGCTCTATTTTTCTTTGATTTCACTAGTAAACCCCTCTTCTCTTTGTCTTCCAGATTTAGTCTTATATTGATCCACTACATTTTCATCTTTCACTGATTACTGCCTTTCAATGGTTCTGCCTAATAAGTATCGATTAACTGTGGCAACTCTGTTTTTAACCATGCAGTCTTTCATAAATTTTTCTCTTCTGTGTATAGTATCACTTTGCCCTTTTATTTCTATTAATTGAGCTGCTCATGACTATGTAAATTATTCTTTTGATTTTGCCAAAGTGTCAACACTATAGAAATGACAAATTACACTAGGACTATTTTCACCAACCTTTTAAATTTATGAGTCTGACATTTCTGGAAGTACTTTTCTCCTCATATTACCAAATGTACTAACAATGGTAGTTATCCATCAGATTTTCTGGCTCAAACACTGTAATGGTTTTAAAAGCAACAGTAGCATTGATCCACTTTGCAAAATGACAGCATGATTCAGAATTTAAGAACTGTCACTTATTTGCATTCTTTCTTCTCACCTATCTTTTTCTTTATATGAATAAGTCTTCAGAACAGATGGTGGAATATTATCAATAAAAAGTTTTGTTAGCCTCAGTGGGAATCTGCTCTGCTCAGTCAAAATGTATTGCTTAGCCATCTGCCCATTTACCATATGCAAGATGACATTTTTCTGTTTTAGGCACTTTATGGGAAGATAGCTATTTTTTTTTCTTATGGATTAAAGAACAGAAAATATTCAATTTTCTAATAGCACTTTTACAATACAATATGTAGCCATATAACATGTAGCTATAGTTTACATTAATTGCTAACTTTTACTTTAATGATTCTTCTTTTAATTAATCAAGTTACTTAAATTTCTCAAGTCTGAAGATTTGTGTTTTTAGAAAGCAAATTTTTGAAAGTTAAATCAGATCCTAATTTCTAATACGTAACAAAAACTTAACCAAAAGTAGATAGAATAGACTCAGGTACTGTAAGATATAATATGTTACATCCAATGTGTTAACAATTTAACTATATGTGTATGGATTGGATGTTTGTGTCCCCCTCCCACATTTTTTTAGGTTTAAGCCATAACCACCAATGGGATGATATAGAGATGGGGCCTTTGAGAGATAATTAGGGATACATTAGGTCATGGCATGATGATGTCATGATAGGATTAATGGCATTCTAAGAAAGAAAACTAGAGAGAGATACCCAAAGCAAAGAAAGGCCCTGGGAGAACACTGTGAGAAAGGACCATCAGCAAGCTCAGATGAGAGCTCTCACGAGGGAACTGAATCAGCAAACATTCTTATCTCGACTTTCCAGCCTCCAGAGCTGTGAGAAGGCTATATTTTTGCAGCAGAATTAACAAACAAAGACAGTATATTTATTTATAGGTCTCATTATTCTACTGTCTTGGAAATATAGTTTATATCCCATTACTGCCAAAATATCATCCTCAATAAAAGTTAAGCAAGAAGTAACTTTTGAAAACCTCCACTCTAAACTCTTAATTAAATAAAAGAAAATGATAACCATAAATGTAATGGATTTATCCAAATATTTTGCAGAAAAACATCCTATGTTTAAAAAAATTATCTCTCACATATTTATATTTTTACTCCACTTTATTAAATATAGTAACAATTTTAGACCTATTATTTTTGAAATGTTCTATAGGTAAGAATTAGTGACATATTTGGAAAGAGAGAATTGTTAACTGTATACACAGATCTGCAGATATCGGCTATAAAATAAACTTGATGGCTAGAATATCTTAGATAAAATGCCTACTACACAACAGTTATGCTCTGATAGCAGTATCATATGAAATTATATGAAATTATCAACATTCTTAAATGCATAATGAACTTTAATGAAACTACCAAAAGTTAAAGAACATCGCCAAGAAAGCATTTCATCAGTGATTACTAAAGAAGCAGACACATATAGATACCATTTACTATACATAAGAAGGATACATCTAGTAGAGGAGAAACAGTCTGCAAAGCCTGTTTGCATCTTTCAGTTCCAATGATTAAAAACATACTTTCTGATATTTTTGGAAATGGAGTCTCACTATCTCCTAAATAACACATCCAGCAGCTAGAAAAGGAATTCATTTTCTTCCCTACTCAGTCTCCAGACCCAGCATATGACTGAAGTAATACCTCCTTCTGTACTGAAAGTGGAATTATAATAAGAAATACCAACTCTGTAATTTTTTTTTTTTTTAATTTTACACTACTTCCCGAGCACTTTGAGGAGGCTACCTATGGTAAGTTTCTGGTAACTTCGTATTGTCTCAGAGCCCAGGTGCTCATCCAGTAATGCGAGACTTCATCTTTCTGGTCATATATACACATAAATTTTAGTAAAAAGGAAAGATGATCACCTGCTTTAGAATTATAAGGACAAACATTTGTATTCAATACCTACTATTTTACAAGGCATTCTCCCTAAATTGTGCAAGTCTCTGTATCTTTATCTTTAAAATAAGAATAATAACATCTATTTTTCCTCAAATTTTATAAAGATTAAATAAATTATATTTAATCTTATAAGATTAGATAAGATTTAATCTTATAAGATTTGATCTTACAAAGACTAAATAAATTAAATAAGGTTCCTAGCACTCAGTAAGTGTTCAGTAAGTGCGTGTTTACATTTTAAACATGAAGGAAAATCATCACGGGAGTATTGGAAAATATCCAGCTCTTCCTTTTTTTTTTTTTTTTTGGATTGTTGCAGATAGTCACTATGCAATTCTGAGGAAAGGAGTAGTATCATCAACAAAGGTGATTATAAATGGATCTATATTTTAAAATCACTTAGTAGTGTAATGTCATAAGGAAACTACAATCACTCATATAAGAAAACATAGATACTTAGCCAAGATTACTGCAGCAAAATAAAGCTATATTAGTCATAACCATGATAGTTTTGTGAAAGCTAATATGAGAAGCATGCAAGATGTGAGTTCAATCCCTGGATTAGGAGATTCCCTGGAGAAGGAAATGACATCCCACTCAGTGTCCATGCCTGGGAAATCCCATGGACAGAGGATCCTGGCAGGCTACAGTCCATGGGGTTGCAAAAGAGCCAGACATGACTTAGCGACTAAACAACAACATGTTTGTTATAAAAATGTAGTTTTCTATCAATTATTTCATGACCATATAAAGTTAAAATTAGATCTGTAACAATGGTTGATAGTTCTTGAGAAATGCTCTTGAAATCTGGGAAACATTTCAATTAAAAGAAAATATGACACATTAAAATAAAAGGAAGGAGAAGGGTTCTTCAGTGAATCAAAGAAAGGTATGACTAGGTATATACTTAGTTGCTCAGTTGTGTTCAACTCTTTGAGACCCCATGGACTGCAGCCTGCCAGGTTTCTCTGTCTATAGAATTCTCGAGGCAAGAATACTGGAGTGGATTGCCGTACTCTCCTCCAGGGGATCTTCCTGACCCAGGGATCCAACCCAAGTCTCCCTCATTGCAGGAGGATTCTTTACCTTATGAGCCACCAGGGAAGCCCATGAATAGGTACAGGAAAAGTTAAAAGAAAAAAAAAAAAAAAAGCTTCAGATAACTGTAGCAGAATGTTCATAATTTGGTGAAGATCGACTATATAGGAGGAGACAAGAATATTTTAAAGCTTCAAAACAGCTTAGAAAAATTAAGTATTTTTTGTTGATTATATTGGTGATTATCAAAATGAATAAATATATGTCACTGAGGAAGAACAGAAAAAGGATATAATATTAAGTGGGTAGCTAGCAATCTCAACCACCTGATTGCCAAATAATATAACCTTCCCTCTGAGATGATTTGAAAATGTTACAATACACAATGTGTGTATGTATCCCAGGAATGACAACAGAGTTTAAAAAAATAAAAGACTGGGTGATAGACTATTTCTTACCCTATCATATAATTTACTCCTAGTTTATCATAATTAACAGAAATTTTGTGAAATAAAAACAATTTCAATATAAAATAAAGACACAAAACACTAACAATCATAATTAATGGTACAGAAATATCTTGATAAAATTATAAAGGCAGGAATAGACAACATAGGTTGAATCCAATTAAGTCAGACAACATGTTAGGTCCTTTTCTGTATATTATCACCTCACAGTAATTCTAAGAACTTCATGTCATTATCTGTATTATATAGATCAGGGATTCAGAATCATAAAATGAGTAAGTTTTCTAAGGAAAAAAAATAATAGTAAGTGGTAAAACTGCAAATATAATCTAGATCTGACTACATAAATCTTGCTCTTTCATGATGCCTGCATGAGAATCTGGCAACTAAATAAAGAACTCAAAACCCAGTAAAGATGTTTCCACGCTCTGAGAATGTAAACAAGAACAAGTGATATATATTTGGTCTGCTTTTTTCTGAAAATTTCACGAACTAGTGAAATTCTAAAGATCAGTTTTCATTCCAATAACAAGGAAGGGCAATGCTATAGCGCAACTACATTCATCTCACACACTAGCAAAGTAATGCTCAAAATTCTCCAAGTCAGGCTAAGATCAAAATTATCCAAGACAGGCTTCATTAGTATGTGGACTGAGAACTCCCAGATTTTCAAGCTGGATTTGGGGATAATCCAGAGAGAGGGTGTGGGGCGGGAGGGGGGAGGTGGGGGTCGGGATTGGGAGTTCATGTACACTCGTGGGTGATTCATGTCGATGGGTAGCAAAACGAATGCAATATTGTAAAGCAAAACTAAAAAATAAAAATTAATTAAAAAAAAAAAGAAAGAAAAGGCAGAGGAACCAGAGATCACATTGCTAACATCCTGTGGATCATGGAAAAATCAAGAAGATACCAGAAAAACATCTACTTCTGCTTCATTGACAATACTAAAGTCTTTGACTGTGTGGATATAACAACAAATTGTGGAAAATTCTTCAAGAGATAGGAATACCAGACCACCTTACTTGCCTCCTGAGAAATCTGTATACAGGTCAGGAAGCAAAGTTAGAAACAGACATGGAACAACTGACTGGTCCCAAATTGGGGAAGGAGTACATCAAAGATGTATATTGTCATCCTGCTTATTTAACTTATATGCAGAGTACATTATGCAAAATGCTGGATGGATGAAACATAAGCTGGGATTGCTGCGAGAAACATCAGTAACTTCAGATAGGCAGATGACACCATCCTTATGGCAGAAGGCAAAAAGTAAGTAAAGAGCCCCCTGATGAAAGTAAAAAAGGAGAGAGAAAAATCTGGCTTAAAACTCAACATTCAAAAACTAAGATCATGGCATCAGGTCCCATCACTTCATGGCAAATTGATGAATAAACAATGGAAACCATGACAGAATTTATTTTCTTGAGCTCCAAAATCACTGTAGATGGTGACTATAGCTATGAAATTAAAAGATGCTCGCTCCTTGGAAGGAAAGCTATGACCAATGTAGACAGCATATTAAAAAGCAGAGACATTACTTTGCTGACAAAGGTTCATCTAGTCAAAGCTATGGTTTTTCCAGTAGTCATATAAAGATGTGAGAGTTGAACCATAAAGAAAGCTGAGCACCAAAGAATTGATGCTTTTGAACTGTAGTGCTGGCGAAGACTCTTGAGAGTCCCTTAGACTGCAAGGAGATCAAACCAGTCCATCCTAAAGGAAATCAGTACTGAATATTCATTGGAAGGACTGATGCTGAAGCTGAAAGTCCAATACTTTGGCCACCTAATATGAGGAACTGACTTATTGGAAAAGACCCTGATCCTGGGAAAGATTGAAGGCAGGAGGAGAAGGGGACGACAAAGGAGATGGTTGGATGGCATCACCAACTCAATGGACATGAGATTGAGCAAGCTCTGGGAGCTGGTAATGGACAGAGGAGCCTGCCGTGGTGCAGTCCATGGGGTCGCAAACAGTCAGACAGGACTGAGGGACTGAACGGAACTAACCTAGATATGTTAGCTCTGAAAACTACTCAAAGATTCTTATTATTCTATATTCAATTTTTCAAGATGACATCACTTGTATTTAAACAAGGGTTATTTAATAAAGCTTGTTTTAATAGACCCTTTGAAGTGAATTTGGTGTTCATGCAAAGTGTAAGATTTGACAGGAAAAGAGACACAATTCTTATATCCTTTGAAGATAATGAAACTTGGAAATGACATTACAGTAATCAAAACATAACTACATTAAAGCTGTAGTCATCAACAACAGAGATTATAAAGTGTGATAAATGATAGTCAAGCAAATTATGTATCTTGAAATTGGTACACAATGAGATCAATTACCACATTATATAGTTCAAAATGATACCAAATACTAGGACAAAAACTAATTTAAAGGTTACCATTTAAGAGATTAAATTTTTGCATCTTTTCATATCAATGGATAAATATCATGATGAAATTTCATCAGTTTCAAGACTACAAAACTACTTGAACATTCTAGAAAACTTCTTGCAGAAATGCTCACAGTTGATTTCCAATTAGCTAAATTTCAGTGAATGTCCTAACTGGCTGACTCCAGACATACTTTGATGATAATATAATTTTATAAAGAAAAAAGAAACAAAAAACCTCCAAAACACTGTTTCTATTATATATAACAAACAATTTTCTTTCATATATTCCACCAGCTAATTACCCATAATCGTTTGGCTCATTTGCTTATGTACATTTTTGCTTATGCTTGGGTAGCAGCAAGGAAAAATACAAAGAAAACAAAATTTTCCTGTTTATTTTACCATGTAAGCATAGATATCTGCCACAGAGAGCTGACAAAACATGCTGGACATACTAAAGTGAAAAGAGGATAAAGGGCCTGGAGAAGGTAGAATTAAATGAGAAGAAAATAGAACAATTCTCCTCCTCCTCCTCCTTTTTTGTCTCTTTCTCCTCCACTACCTTCTCCTCCTTCTTGACCTTTATTTCATTTTTCTTTCTTTCACTTCCTCTGTCTGCATCCCCTTCTTTTTCTTTTCATCTTTTAATATAATTTATTCATTTATATCATTAATAGCATATCTTTCACATTAGCTGTTGAAAGTTGTAAATTTGTGACATTAAAATAGTTTCTAAAAGAATAATTTACAATGTAATACTAGAATATATTTTCATTAGATTACAGTGAGTATGCTATCTTCAGATGACAGAGAAATACATAATGATGTAATTTAATCTCATTACCATTTTTCAAGGTAAATTATTAAATTATTCAAAGTAATTATTGGACACTGAATACATAAGTGTAACTCTCTTTCAATGTGTGTTAATCCTCCATAGTCTTGTATAATCCACTTGTAATATCAAGGAGTTAATTGAATGTTATAATTTGGATAAGCAATCACTCTAAGGATGGCAGTTTCTCAGCCTATAACTATAATATGTTGGTCTTTCAGGAGAATTTAAGGAAAGGGTATTTGAGTAATGGGACTAATTTTGTAAATAAAACTTAGATGGCACTATTTTTCCTGGATAAAGGCACATTCTTTTTTTTTTTAACATTGCTTAAAATATTTCATAAAAACCTCACTTAGCCACCTCTGTCTCTTCTGTTTATTGCTCAGAAACAGAGTGATGTCTTTAAAAACCACAATACAATCCTTGAATACATACAACAGAATGAGAAGTAAATGTCAACAAATTCAATCACCTACCTAAGTGTTCTGCTTATAGTATCCTAAGATTTTACACAGCTTCTACTTTAAATGTTTTAAATGAAAGATAAAGTTTGCTATCTGTAATGATAGCTTTTCAAGTATTTAAAGACAGTCATGTCTTCCAAGAGTCTCTCTTTCCAGACAATACATAAATTCTTCAAAAATTTAAAATTATTATTGGAAGAGATGTGTTTGGCATATTCTAAATTCAAAAAACAGTGCAACTAAGTTTAGCATAGGATCTGAAAGATTTTGTAAAAGTCTTACAGTGGCACAGTGGTAAAGAATCCACTTGCCAATGTAGGATACTTGGAGAAATGTCTGTTTAGTTCTTTGGCCATTTTTTGATTGGGTCGTTTATTTTTCTGGAATTGAGCTGCAGGAGCTGCTTGTACATTTTTGAGATAATTCTTTGTCAGTTGCTTTATTTGCTATTATTTTCTCCCATTCTGAAGGCTGTCTTTTCACCTTGTTTATATTTTCTTTCATTGTGCAAAATATTTTAAGTTTAATTAGGTCCCATTTGTTTATTTTTATTTTCAGTTCTCTGGGAGGCAGATCATAGAGGATCCTGCTGTGATTTATGTCAGAGAGTGTTTAGGTTCTGGTCTTACGTTTAAATCTCTAATCCATTTCGAGTTTATTTTTGTGTATGGTGTTAGAAAGTGTTCTAGTTTCATTCTTTAACAAGCGGTTGACCAGTTTTCCCAGCACCACTTGTTAAAGACATTTTCTCTACTGTATATTCTTGCTTCCTTTGTCAAAGATAAGGTGACCATAGGTGCATGGATTTACCTCTGGGCTTTCTATTTTGTTCAATTGATCTATCTTTCTGTCTTTGTGCCAGTAACATACTGTCTTGATGACTGTCACTCTGCAGTAGAGATTGAAGTCAGGCAGGTTGATTCTTCCAGGCCCATTCTTCTTTCTCAAGATTGCTTTGGCTATTCAAGGTTTTTTGTATTTCCATACAAATTGTGAAATTATTTGTTCTAGTTCTGTGAAAAATACTGTTAGTAGCTTGATAGGGACTGCATTGAATCTATAGATTGCTGTGGGTAGTATACTCATTTTCACTATATTGATTCTTCTGATCCATGAACATGGTATATTTCTCCATCTATTTGTGTCATGTTTGATTTATTTAATCAGTGTTTTATAGTTTTCTATATATGATGCTGGACAGACCTGGTTATAAATACTGGTTTGGCTACATACTACTGTGTAGCTGTTGGCAAGATAATGAACTTTTCTAAACCTTGATTTCCTCACTACTAAATTAGAGATGAACAAACTTGAGTCACTGTAATGATTAAATGAGAAAAAATAAAAAAAACATAAAATACTTAACTCAATGCAAAGCACAAAGTATATATTCATTTAAGACAGTGTCTGATTAGTGCCTCTTTTCTAGGTCTTTTATAACTCTGGGAGACTTAGAACCCAATTTTGCATTTAATGGGTCCTCATTATATACTTGTTGAATTAATTGATGTGTTTTTCTCAAATATTCCAGAAATTCACTCTTTAGGTTTCCAATTCCACTGTAAGTTCTAGTATTACTCACTAGTGGGCATCAGGTATTTAACTATGCTCACAAAGGGAATTCAGTGCATTCCAATGCATTTTTTTCTACATAATTCTGACAACTGGAAAATTCTTTCTCATGATTATCAAAAATCAGTCATCAAGTTTAACAATTGTTTTTCTTCATGCAAAGAGCCCTTTAAGTATTCATGTAAATGGATATGGCATGGATGCCCTCACAGATTTTTCTCTTCTCCAACTACATGGAACTGATATTTCATAAATTTAGTTGGGGGCAACAATAATCCTTAAATTGTATACAAACACTAGAGGTATTATTAAAAAATAAGCATGGCAGATTGAAAATACTTTTTGTGTTTTATTCCAAAACCAAATTAAAATAGATGGATTAAAAAAAAAAAAAAAGACTGAGGACATGGAGAAGTGAGCAGCTGACAGAGAAACATTAGCAAAAATTTGGAAGTTGGAACAAGGACAAATGAGTTGTCATTGATTTCGAATATCAGAGAAAGCAAAAGTGAATTATTTGAGTTTTTTTCTTGGTGGTGGTAGAAATCTAGTAGGGTTTTCTCCCTGAGGATCCCTATAAAGGCCTAAGAAGTAGGTGCTTGAGTGCCTTTGATAATAGAGTGTTGATGTCACTAGAATCAAGAGGATTGACTGAAAACATTTTCAACAAACTCTATTTACTCAAGACAGTTGGATGTAGGGTTTAAATCCTAAACACCATGTCCCATTTCATGTAGCCATATAGTCATGTAATCATAGTCATATGACTATGACTCTTCTTTTTTTATATTTATTTATTTTAATTGGAGGCTAATTGCTTTACAATATTGTAGTGGTTTTTGCCATACATTTACATGAATCAGCCAAGGGTGTACATGTGTTTCCCATCCTGACCCTCAGGCACATGTTAGCTAACATTTTCCATAAGTGTTTGTTTGCTTTCCTTTTTTTTTTTTTTAAAGATAGTGTTTATTTTTATTTTTTATTATTTTTTTTAAATTAATTTTTATTTTTTTAGTTTGTTTTGCTTTACAATACTGTATTCGTTTTGCTACACATAGACATGAATCAGCCACGAGTGTACATGAACTCCAAGTAATGCATTGATATGATAATTTCTGAAACTATGATGTAAGTTCTTAAAGCAAAGAGTAAGAGAGGTGATTCTTTCTTTACAATAGCTGTGGTCAGTTCATAAGAACTAAGAGAATGTAAATGATAGACACTGTAAGCTAACCAACCAAATGACTATGCTTTTCTTGCCTTCATTAGTCATGTGATAAATTCCTGCCCACAAGACATAAGATGTGTCTGGTAAAAATCTTAAAATTTTACTTTTATTTTTAAATTAAATGGAAAAATTACTCCTTCCTGCTATTTGACTGAAAATATGAAGCCCAAGACTGAAACTACCTTTTAGTCCTTTGTAAGTGCTCCCACAATTCCATAATTGTCTTTCCAAAGACCTGCCATTACTGAGAGCATAAAGACTACCAACCATCTTAATAGTATTACTTCATATAAGGAAGAGTGACATTTTCTTACCTATTTTAGAATTCACTTTATTAAAAAAATTATTCATTTATTTATTTTACTATAAATGTATTTATTTTAATTGGAGGTTAATCACTTTACTATATTGTATTGGTTTTGCCATACATCAGAATCCACCACAGGTATACATGTGTTTCCAATTATCCTTAACTGAACTAACAGTCACGGTAGTAACTTTCCTATGTGTCTGCTTCCCACACAGTCACTTCAGAATCCAAACCTCGACCTCAAGGGATACAGGTTTCACTTCTGTGTTTCAATCTATTATTTTACTTGATTTTATAATTGTATAAGATTATAAAAAAATGAGCTACTTACTAAAGATAAGCAAAAAGGAATTTCTATCAAAATAATTCAGTGAAATTTGTTCCAAAAATTATTTCTAATTAAAAATAAAATATATTATCAAAATTTTGCAAAATCTGTGAATAATTTTTCTCAGACTGAATTTATACCTTTTTTCTGAAACAGAAAAATTTTCCATGTGATAAAACACTTTTTACTTATTTTAGCAGTCCATTTAAAAATAAAATTCCATAGAGAAGTCCACTGTGAAGCAAGATTTGGGATGTATAATTTTAAACACATACACTCTAATACTTAAAATAACATTCTGTGTAGAATTTACTTTAACAGATATTTATTTCACATTATTTGTCCGAGAGTCAGCTAAAATCTGAGAAAAATCTCTGTTCTTAATGAAGGCACAATGTAAGTGTGAGAGCTGGACTATTAAAAAAGGCTGCTGTTCTGTGCTGTGCTACGCTTAGTCGTGTCTGACACTTGCAGCCCCGTGGACTGAGCCTGCCTGGCCCCTCTGTCCATGGGGATTTCCAGGCAAGAATACTGCAGTTGGTTGCCATGTCTTCTCCTGGGGATCTTCTGAACCCAGGGATCAAAGCCAGGTCTCCTGCATTACAGGAGGATTTTTTACCGACTGGAGCCATGAACACTGAAGAATTGACGATTTCCAACTGTGGTGCTGGAGAAGACTCTTGAGAGTTCCTTGGACAGCAAGGTGATCAAATCAGTCAATCCTAAAGGAAATAATCAACTCTGATTATTTTTTGGAAGGGCTGGTGGCAAAGCTTCAGCTCCAGTTCTTTGGCTACCTGATGCAAAGAGCTGACTCATTAGAAAAGACCCTAATGCTGGGAAAGATTGAAGATAGGAGGGGAACAGGAGGACAGAGGATGAAATGGTTGGATGACATCACTGACTCAATGGACATGAGTTTGAACATACTTTGGGAGATGGTGAAGGATAGGGAAGCCTGACATGCTGCAGTTCTTGGGGTCACAAAGAGTCGGGACATATTGAGTGACTGAACAACAACAAAAAAGAAAACAAATTACAACACCTTGCTAAAGACCAAAGCCAAAGAATCATTGTGTTAGATCTAGAGATGAAACAAGGAAGAAGCACTGGGGAATGCACTCTCCAAGGTAATGTCTAGCTGCCTTGATCAAGATAAATAAGAATTCATGAAAATAATCCTTAGAAGGAATAATATTTATAAAATAATTAATGAAAGCATTAAAGGTCATTATATATAATAATAATATAATATATAATGATATACATATACATATATATATACATATATCATTGCTGTTCATTAATTTTTTAAAAATTATTTCCAAAGGATAAGGTGCCAGAAAGAAAGGGTGGATGAAAGAAAAATTCAGCTGAAAGACAGAATTACATGACATGAGAGAATATAGGACTCAGATAGATATTATCTAGGATTTGTCAGTTTCTGTAAGCAGAATCGACAGTGAATCACCCAATGGATATTAGCAATGATGCTAATGATCATACAACCAGAAAAGTAAAGTAGTGCAACTTTAATTATAGTAGTATAACCAGGTAACACACAATTATATCATAGTTATTTTAATGAATCTATGTCTATTAATGAAAAAAATTTTTTTAATTACATGTCATTGGATATTAGATATACACTTTAAATGAACAAAGATATCATCACAACTTTCCATAGATTTTTAACCTGAGACTTGCAAAAATTAATTTTTTCATTTAAAAAGCTCATCTAAAATTTAAGAAAGATATTTGAAGATAAATGCGGATGATTTTCACAGAGAATACTGACAAGTTAGACCTATATCATATAGACCTATATCTATATGATATAGAACCTATATCATATCATATATCATATGCTGACTTGAGAAATGTTTTATATAATAGTAAAATTCAGTAGAATTTTACTGTATATTTAGGAACTCAAGCTGAACTATGGCTCACTTGGCAACTTTTTTTTTAAATCTTATTAGAAATGAAAGTTCAAATGTAATGATCCTGAACTAAGGATGAACAGTAAATAATTGTATTCATTATTTGTTTTTCATATCAATGAAGAAAGCTTAAATCAGAATAGATTGTTTGACTTTTAGCCAGATTATGATTATGTGAAGATCCACTGCAAACACAAATATTAAGCAAGCTAAAAAGGAAGTGCAGGAGAAGTATATAGAAAGCATTTATTTACTTTTTGAAAAATACAATTTTAAGGCTGTTCTGTATTTTTCCCATATCATTTATTTGAGTTTGCAAATAGTTTTCATTTAGGTTTCCCTGTGATGCCACCACATTCCAACAGTCATGTACCACAGAAGTCTCAGAGTGGCAAATACACTAAACAAACAAACAAAAACTTAGCTTTGTCTTCAGAGCTACCACTCTAGTGAAGATTATAATTAACTTCCAATGAATATTCAAGACTGATTACCTTTAGGATGGACTGGTTTAATCTCCTTGTTGTCCAAGGGACTCTTAAGAGTCTTCTCCAACACCACAGTTGAAAAGCATCAATTCTTCGGCACTCAGACTTCTTGATGGTCCAACTTTCACATCCATACATGGCTACTGGAAATACCACAGCTTTGACTAAAGGGAACTTTGTTGACAATGCGATATCTTTAATATGCTGTCTAGGATTGTCACAGCTTTTCTTTCAAGGAGCAAACATCTTTTAATTTCATGGCTTCAGTCACCACCTGCAGTGACTTTTGAAGCCCAAGAAAATTAAGTCTGTCACTGTTTCCATTTTTCCCCCATCTATTTGTCATAAAGTGTTGGGAACAGATGCCATAATCTTAGTTTTTTGAATTATGAGTTTTAAGCAAGTTTTTTCACTCTCCTCTTTCACTTTCATCAAGAGGATCTTTAGTTCCTCTTTGCTTTCTGGCACTAGGGTGGTATCATCTGCCTATCTGAAGTTTTTGATATTCCTCCCAGCAATCCTGATTCCAGCTTGAGCTTCATTCAGCCTGGCATTTCACATAACATACTCTTCATATAAATTACATAAGCAATGTGACAATATGTAGCCCTGATATATTCCTTTCCCAAGTTTGAACCAGTTCATTGTATCCCATGGACTACAGCCTGCCAGGCTCCTATTCCATGGAATTCTTCAGGCAAGAATACTGGAGTGGTAGCTATTCCTTTCTCCAGGGGATCTTCTTGATCCAGGATCAAAGCCAGGTCTCTCACATTGCAGATAGATTCTTTACCCTCTGAGCCACTAGGGAATCCCATTCTGATTAATATCATCAAATTCATCTTCAATTTTGTCAGCCATGTTTCTGGTTTGTTAATTTCTGGTAATGTTAATTTCATAAACTGTTTCTGGTTTGTTAATTTTTGGTAATGTTAATTTCATAAACTGATTTTTAAATTTTAGTGATTAACTAGAAATTCTGTGGTTATTTTCTCTATTCTGCTTTCTTTTTTGCTATGTTCATTCTTTCTTAGTTCTTTCCTTCAACAATATGCATAATTGATGAATTAAAAACTAATAATTTTTATCACTTGGAGACGGAATTGTTATATGTTATTACTTCTGATTTCATGAATAGTCACCAGTTTCATGGTGCTTTTTTTATTTTTCTTAATTTTAGATTGTCGTCTCATAACTAAGTCATTACTGGTTCACATCTGCAGAAAGAAGTCTATGGGTGAGAATTGAGGGTATGTTCCTCCACAGTTCAGTTCAGCTCAATTCAGTTGCTCAGTCGTGTCCGACTCTTTGCTACCCTATGAATCGTAGCACGCCAGGCCTCCCTGTCCATCACCAACTCCTGGAGTTCACTCAGACTCGTGTCCACAGAGGACTGCTAAACCCAATCTCTCTAAAATTAATCTGGCAGCTTGCAGCTTCTTAGACTATACAATACTATATAAGGACTGTACAAGAATCAAAGTAACTGAAACACATAAGAGAGTGGATCTATGTTTACATTTGAAGGTAGAAGCTTCTTTTGTTGTTCATTTGTTTTTTCTACTTAGATCTCAGTTTAAGAAAGACACATTTCCACAGTGTTTTCCTTGTTGACAATTGAATTTTTCTAGTCAAGTTTTTCACCAAATGCATATATTCCTAATTTTCTTTGCTTTATGTGGGGTTGTCTTTCAACTCTTTACAAAGGCATCTACCTAAGACAGACCCACAACCATCTGCTATGATCTTTTGATTTAATGTTTTTGAAATTACTATTAAGCATCAATTTAACTCAGACACAATAAACTCTCCATTATATTCATTAATTTTCTCAATAGCTAATGATTTGTTTCATATATTTAAAATATACAAAATTTTAATTATTCATTTGATTTTTGCTAGTCCATTTTCTCCATCACCAAACCCACCACATGTACCTTCTGGTGGGAGCACCGAACTACCTATAATTGCTGACAATACACACTTTAGTGAAAATACTGCTGTTTTCATTTGTGAATAGATATCAGCACAAGTGACCAATATTACTGTAGAGATTGAAGGAGTAATATTTTTAAAATTCTAAACTTCAGTATCATAAATGAACAAGGAACTTTAAAAATACTAGATGATAGCATGAACATATTCAATGATTAATATATCATTTAATCTTTTCTGACGTATATATATATAAAAACCTCACATGAAGGAATGGTTTAACTGACAATCATATCAGTTCAGTGCAATACAAAGCTGCTCCAACAAGCAAGTTAAACTAATTTGCTAATGTCAAGCATGTCCCTTTAAATTGGTTCACTAACACACTTTTGGAGAGCAGTGTCAAGAACTAGAAGTCACTGGCATTCCTTATTAGCAGATCTCTTGGACAGGGTAAATAGGTTCAGACGGAATTGGATTGATTAGCCTGACTTAGAATGCAGTGCAGCATAGCAAGCTCCAAGTGTTTTTCGACTGGTAGATAAAGAGTGAAACATTTCCAGCAAGCTAGGTTTCTAATGAGAGCCAGAATGTGTCTCAGCCAATCAGCAAACTGAGGTTCACTAGCTGAGACACACATGTATTTATGTGAATCTTCCACTCCTAATTTAGACAGACTTTGGTGAAGCATGCAAAGAAGTAAGCAGTTAATTCAACAGAAAAATTAAATGCAACTATGTTAAAAAGCATTAAGAGAAAATACTGAAGTTACAAAACACAATACTGCTGAATGTTGGAGTGGTAAGAATATAGAATTTTGTGACTTGTGTTTTAAGAGTGATATTTAATTTCCTGGATTCTTCACTATATTGTTCTTTCTCAATTGTCATTGTACCTAAAGCTCTGATTTTTCCTTTTAAAAATGTGACTTAATCGTTTTGCTATACATTGACATGAATCAGCCACGAGTGTACATGAACTCCCAATCCCGATCTCCCCTCCCACCCCCCGCCCCACACCATCTCTCTGGATATCCCCGTGCATCAGTCCCAAGCATCCTGCGTCCTGCATCGAACCTAGACCGGCGATTTGTTTCACTTATAAAATACATGTTACACTGCCACTCTCCCAAATCATCCCACCCTCTCCCTCTCCCACAGGGTCCAAAAGGCGGTTCTATACATCTGTGACTCTTTCAATGTCTCATGTACAGGTTTATCATTACCATCTTTCTAAATTCCATATATATGTATAAGTATACTGTATTGGTGTTTTTCTTTCTGGCTTACTTCACTCTGGATAATCGGCTCCAGCTTCATCCACCTCATTAGAACTGACTCAAATGTATTCTTTTTAATGGCTGAGTAATACTCCATTGTGTATATGTACCACAGCTTTCTTATCCATTCATCTGCTGATGGGCATCTAGGTTGCTTCCATGTCCTGGCTATTATAAACAGTGCTGCGATGAACATTGGGGTACACGTGTCTCTTTCAATTCTGGTTTCCTCGGTGTGTATGCCCAGCAGTGGGATTGCTGGGTCATAAGGCAGTTCTAATTGCAATTTTTTAAGGAATCTCCACACTGTTCTCCATAGTGGCTGTACTAATTTGCATCCCCACCAACAGTGTATTGTAAAGCAAAACAAAAAATAAAAAATTAACAATTTTTAAAAAAATTTTAAAAAAAGTTGAGATGAATTAAAAAAATACATATTCTTTTTCTGGTCATAGTTTCCAACACATCTATGAACTTGGCTTCTAATCAGTCTGGGAAGTTCACTATCCTGTTTTTCAAAAAAATAAATATAATAAAGTTAAAAAAATGTGATGTAAGTATGTGGGGCTATCTAAGTTGCAAGGGAGCAGGGAGAAGTACATTATATTATCAGGGCGTCATTAACCCCAAGAATATAATGAAAGTGACATGGGTGATGTCACAGGATTGTCAGGCACAGGACTGGAAAAGGTCAGTTTTCATTCCAATCCCAAAGAAAGGCAATGCCAAAGAATGGACAAACTACCACACAACTGCACTCATTTCACATGCTAGCAAAGTAATGCTCAAAATTCTCCAAGCCAGGCTTCAGCAGTATATAAACCATGAACTTCCAGATGTTCAAGCTGGATTTAGAAAAGCCACAGGAACCAGAGATCAAATGCCAACATCTGTTGGATCATAGAAAAAGCAAGATAATTCCTAATAAAACATTTAATTTTGCTTTATTGACTATGCCAAAGCCTTTGACTGTGTGGATCATAACAAACTGAAAAATTCTTCAAGAGATGAGAATACCAGATGACCTGCCTCCTGAGAAATGTGTATGCAGGTCAAGAAGCAACAGTTAGAACTGGACATGGAACAACAGACTGATTTCAAATCAGGAAAGGAGTATGTCAAGGCTGTATATTGTCACCCTGCTTATTTAACTTATATGCAGAGTACATCATGTGAAATGCTGGGCTGGATGAAGCATAAGCTGGAATCAAGACTGCCAGGAGAAATATCCATAACTTCAGATATGCAGATATCACCACCCTCATGGCAGAAAGTGAAGAGGAACTACAGAGCCTCTTGATAAAAATGAAATAGGAGAGTGCAAAAGCTAACTTAAAATTCAAGATCAAAAAACTAAGATCATGGCATCTAGTCCCATCACTGCATGGCTGTGATGGGGAAACACATCCTGAAACACAGATGGGGAAACAATGGAATCAGTGACAAGCTTTATCTTTTTGGGCTCCAAAATCACTGCAGATGGTGACTGCAGCCATGAAATTAAAAGCACTTGATCCTTGGAAGGAACAATATGACCAATCTAGACAGCATATTAAAAGCAGAGACATAACTTTGTCAACAAAGCCCATCTATTCAAAGCTATAGTTTTTCGAGCAGTCACATATGGATGTGATAGTTGGACCATAAAGAAAGCTGAGCACCAGCTTTTTGTAATTGATGCTTTTGAATTGTGGCATTGGAGAAGACTCTTGAGAGTCCCTTGGACTTCAAGAAGATCAAACCAGTCCATCCTAAAGGAAATCAGTCAGAATATACAATGGACGCACTGATGCTGAATCTGAAGCTCCAATAATTTGGCCACCTGATGAGAAGAGCTGACTCATTGGAAAAGGCCCTGATGTTGAGAAAGACTGAGGGCAGGAGGAGAAGGGGATGACAGAGGATGAGATGATTGGTTGGCATCACTGACTCAAGGGATATGGTTTTGAGCAAGCTCCAGGAGTGATGGACAGGGAAGTCTGGCGTGCTTCAGTCCATGGGGTTGCAAAGAGTCGGGACACGACTCAACAACTGAACTGTGTTAAATGTTGTGTGATATGCTCTTTGGCCTGTGATATGTCTTTCATGTACACTGAGTAATTTTTATTTAATACAGATTACTATGTAGAATTATAATTATGGTCATGTGTGAATAAGCCATATGTCAACTTTGGCTGCTGCTGCTAAGTTGCTTCAGTTGTGTCTAACTCTGTGTGACCCCATAGATGGCAGCCCACCAGGCTTCCCAATCCCTGGGGTTCTCCAGGCAAGAACACTGGAGTGGGTTGTCATTTCCAGATATTTATTAGCTAGGATGATCTTGGGTGGTAAGGTATGGAATCTTGTAAAGTGTGTATAACGTTGCTTCTGTGATAATGGCTCTTTTGAAAATTAATGAAAGTAAGGTATATGGAGTATATATTGAAATGTTTATGGCATACCAGGTATTCTGTATTGCATCTTCATTATTCTCATATCTTTATATCAAATTTCCCCTCAAGAACATAAGATTTTAAAACAGTGTATTATAAAGATATCTCAGATTTCTATTAAGTAACTCACTTTCTAGAAAATGTTCAGAGTGGAAAAAAGGATTTTGGAATAGGACGTACTGATTTCCATATTTACTGTTTTTATATTATTTAATTCCCTACATCATCTTCATTAGTATATCATACGTGTAACACAGGGTTGTAATTGAAATTGTAACTGAAAGCCTTGCCTAGTGCTAATACACAGTGAACACATAATAAATATCATACTGAGTGACACCTTCAACCCCCCTAAATATTTTCATTTAATAACAATAGATTCTTGTTCTGCAAAGGAAACCATTGTCAGTATATGAAGGGACAATCTAAGTTAATATTGAAGTCAACCAGATTCCTAAGTCTGAACACAAAGGTTTGTTTATGTCTTTGTATATAAACAGCTTATATGAAATATCACTCATTGAAATCCATGCTAAAGTTCATATCTGTCTCCATGAAAAACTTACCTCAATAATTTTTACTTCCTTTCCTTATAAATCATTTATGGATTTACCTGACCACATTCTGTTGCAGTGATCCAGAGACATTTTATAAACTCTTTCTTGGTTTTATAAATACATCAGTAGAGAAAACTAGTCAACTTTCAGCCATGTAGACATCACAGTTCCTAATGTTGCTTTATTTTTTAACATACAATTTTTTACCTGTGATACATACTGGTTTTCAAAGACCTACATTTAAAATTGGAATCAAAGAAGCCAAACTTCCCTTTAGTTAAACATCAGTCCTTCCACTATGCCTGGAGGCATTATAAATATAGCTCTGTACTGCAAATAGCAAAATATTATTTTGCTATCTGAAATGAAATGGTAAAAAAAAGGAAACATGTCTTCTCTTGTCATGAACTACAAACACAATGTCCCAGAAAGAAAACAACCATGTCAGCACAATTTGAGAGATAAAACCACAGGCTGTCACTGGTCTTTACAGAGCAATGTGGTAATGACAGTGAGCAACACTGCTAAAAGGAACATTAACAGCAGAGTGAGCCTCAATGGTGTAAGCGTCTGCCCTGAAGAGGTTAAATCTAGCATCGAAGTCCAGGAATTGCTATATAAAATATAGACCTTGAGAGCTGATAATTAATATGAAGCTGGAGTATTAGTATTCAAACACTATGGGTGCAGTATATAAAGAGTCAAATGACAGAAGTGGTTATTTCACAGTAGAAGAAATACTATTGGTTAACAAGTATATGAAAAAAATATCTGGCTTAAAATTTTTTAAAAATTAAACTTCTCATAGGGTATAGGGGCTGCATCTAATACAAAAGATCTCCCCATAACACAGAGAACAATATAAAGCATGTTATTCTATCTATAAGATTAGTAAACACTTTCAAAATTATGATATGTATGTTGCTGTAGTAAATGAGGCCCTTCAAACTTGAGTCATAATGGTTTAATCAGTCAAATGAAACTGGACAGCAATAGAAATATATATGTGACCAAAGCACTAGAGCTTAAGCTTCAGCAAGTGCTTTGGTCACCTGGTGCGAAGAGCCAACTCATTGGAAGAGACTCTGATGCTGGAAAAGATTGAAGGAAAGAGGAGATGGGTTGACGGAAGATGAGATGTTTGGCTGGTATCACCGACTCAATGGACATGAATTTGGGCGGGCTGCAGGAGATGGTGACGGACTGGGAGACCTGGTGTGCTGCAGTCTATGGGGTTGCAAAGAGATAGACACAACTTAGTGACTGAACAACAACAACAATAAGGAGAAAATACAGTAGAATCCAGTGAAATATAAAGGTGATTTATGAATTTTAAAGTCAGAATATTAGAAGTCCAGACTTAATATCTTTAACTCAATCATCCTTGGCATTGGGACCATTATTGAAATTATTCAAGAATCAGTTTCAACTTTGGTGAAAGCTGAGACAGTATTCTTTTCTCTCCAGCACAGCAGCTTGCAAAGCCATGTGGAAGGAACCATTCCAAGAAGTGGTCGGTAGGATGATTGTGTTTGCTGTCTTCACTTAGAAAGAACCAAATCATTCCCTCATTTTTAGGAATTATTCAACTGTCCCCTGGGGAAACTGAGTTTTGATTAGTCTAAGAACAGTCAAGAGGTCGTGATTGTCTCATCTTTCTTACTGGATTTAGCTGTCTGCTCCTCTGATGCTTTGGAGATTCTAAGGCAAAGCCCAGGTGTCCAATTGAAGATGTATAACGTGATCTACTTTACTTAATGAAATAATTCTTGATCCTATTCCGTGTCATGGAAGTAAACACTTTTTTTTTTAACACTTTTCTTATTCATGTCCATTTGTTGTTCAAGAAATCATCACTTCAATGTGAATCACTGCCAACCAGTCTCTTCTTTCAGGTAACAATTGAACAAAAGCAGTGAGAAATAAAAAAGTCAGTTGGATGAAAATAGAGCATGACCATAAAAAATCATGTGGGCTCAAAAAAGAAATATATATGTAAGATATTTTTTTAAGTTTGTGTAATTTGTTCTAATAATTACAATTCTGTGGGTGCCCTTTTTTTGTAATAATCTTAATTATAAAATAATTATGTACAAAGATTTTGATTATAGTGCTATTTCTTTATAGGAAGATATTAGAAATGTCTAAAATATTGTATAAAAGTAGAATGATTAATTTACATCATAAAACTTGATAGAATCATAGTCCTGAAAATAATATTATGAAGATTATACATGTGTATATATGTGTTCATACTCAAACATTTCTTAACCAGGGCTTTTATCTACAATTAATGCTACTGCTACTGCTGCTGCTAAGTCACTTCTGTTGTGTCCAACTCTGTGTGACACCATAGATGGCAGCCCACCAGGCTCCCCTGTCCCTAGGATTCTCCAGGTAAGAATAGTGGAGTGGATTGCCATTTCCTTCTCCAAATGCTACTGCTACTGGTATACTAATAGATACAATTTATTAAGCAGCTAAAATTTATCAGACATTCTTTAAACAATTTATATTTAATATTACATTTAATTCTCCTTGGGGCTTCTCAGATTGCACTAGTGGCAAAGAACACACATGTCAATGCAGGAGACATAAGAGACAGGGATTCAATCTGGTGGATTGGGAAGATCCCCTGAAGGAGAGGATGGCACCCATTCCAGTATTTTTGTCTGGGAAATTCTATAGACAGAGGAGCCTGGAGGGCTACAGTTCATAGAGTCACAAAGAGGCAGACACAACTGAAGCAACTTAGCATGCATGCATGCCTAATTCTCATCATAACCGTATAATGTAAATCCTATATCACAGATAAAAGAAAGTCACAAACAAATAATTGATCTGAGAGTTGAATCTATACAGTTGAATTATTTAAAATTGAAGTAATTAGGTTTGGATAAGATCATGAGAGTGGAGCCCTCCTGATGTAATTAGTGCGTTTACAAGAGGAAGAGGCACCAGAGCTCTCTCTACCTGCTAGAATACAAGAAGGCAGTCATCTACAAGTCAGGCATAAATCTTTCACCAGAACTCAATCATGCTGGCAAATTGATTTTAGAGTTCCCATTCTCCAGGACTGTGAAAAGTAAATACATGCTATTAAATTTTTTTAAAAAATATTTTCAATTGTTTCTGGAAAGATGCAGACACTAGGCAAGATTCAAATGGATGACCTGTAATTTAAGTATTACTGATTATTTTATCATTAACCATCTGATTATTCAGATAGATAAATATGTTTTGCTATGTGCTTTTATGATTTCAAGGTTCATGAAATGGAAATACATGAAAAAATCTGGGCATGTGTAATTTTTTGACTGTGTGTTAAATTTCTTAAAGTAAAGATACCTCAACTGAATATAAGTTACAGTTTGAAACAAAATAAGCATTGTACCTGTGTGAGGATTTCAGTGGGAAATGAACAACATACTCAATGAGATAACTAATGAAAGTTAAATCATGGAGCATTTAGGAAGTTGTAATCAGCTTTTTCATTTTTGTTTTGTTTTGTTTTGTTTTTAAGAGAATCAAGAAGTAGGCAAGGTGAGAGATAATCCAGAGATTAGCAAAATTTGGGAGCCAGAGAGCCTTTTGCAGTCAAAATCTTGAAGGGCAAGGAGATAAAGCAATTAGCAGACTCTAGAGAGAAGATATACACTTTTAAGGGAGAACTAAGAATTAGTGCTCCTTGGTAAAGGAAAAAAGCCAATCCACAGCAGCTCAGTAGAGACAGCAGTAGAAAAATTGATACCCACAAATTCACACTCCTTGCCCTCTTTTTCCTGGGGGTACCTCACCTGTGAAGACAACAGGAAATCCAGTGAGTCACAGAATTCTCTTTATGGAATTCATAATGCCAGCTTCCTGGGGCACGAACAGGCCAGAAAAGAATGAAGTATACTAGCTTGTGGTAGATTATTTGCAAAAATGATTTCAATTATTTCACTTTCTGTATCTATGAACTTTCAATGTGACTGTGGTTCAGCTTCTATTAAGATAATGAACCTTGTAATTTTCTTTTTATTCTGGTCAAATAGAGCATATAACAAGTATATGCATGCACTTGAGGTTCTGAGCCTAAACCACAAAATGTTTTCCTTCTTTTAACAAATGGCAATCCACTCCAGTACTATTGCCTGGAAAATCCCATGGACAGAGGAGCCTGGTAGGCTACAGTCCATGGGGTTGCAAAGAGTCGGATACGACTGAGTGACTTCACTTTCACTTTCAGCCATCATGAAGGTAAGCACATGCTAGACTGCTGGGTGATGAGGAATCAGTGGTCAAAACTGGGTAAGCTTGCTTGGTCTAGTGAACATAATGCCAGCTTCCTGGGGCACGAACAGGCCAGAAAAGAATGAAGTATACTAGCTTGTGGTAGATTATTTGCAAAAATGATTTCAATTATTTCACTTTCTGTATCTATGAACTTTCAATGTGACTGTGGTTCAGCTTCTATTAAGATAATGAACCTTGTAATTTTCTTTTTATTCTGGTCAAATAGAGCATATAACAAGTATATGCATGCACTTGAGGTTCTGAGCCTAAACCACAAAATGTTTTCCTTCTTTTAACAAATGGCAATCCACTCCAGTACTATTGCCTGGAAAATCCCATGGACAGAGGAGCCTGGTAGGCTACAGTCCATGGGGTTGCAAAGAGTCGGATACGACTGAGTGACTTCACTTTCACTTTCAGCCATCATGAAGGTAAGCACATGCTAGACTGCTGGGTGATGAGGAATCAGTGGTCAAAACTGGGTAAGCTTGCTTGGTCTAGTGAAGGCCCAAGTAATGCTAAGCCAACCAAGAACAGCAAACCTACCCACACAACGCAGAGCTACCCATGGCTGCATAAGGAATCCAGCTTATTAATAAACTCACAAACAATAATAAAAGGTTGTTGCTTTAAGTTACTTAGTTTGGGATTGGTTTATTATGAAGCAATAATTAATCATTGCAGTATTCTCAGAGTTTACTCATTCAAAAATTGTTGTTAGCCATGTTAGATGAACAGGCACTATACCAAGCATGACATAGACAGAGTGATTAAATATGAACACATAATCTATTTATGCAAATAAGTAAAACACATAGTGTTTTAACCACATGAAGTGTGTGTGCCGTCATATCTGACTATTTGTGACTCCATGGACTGTAGCCTGCCGGGCTCCTCTGTCCAAGTGAAGTGTGAAAGTCACTCAGTCATATCTGACTCTTTGTGACCCCATGGTCTATACAGTCCATGGAATTCTCCAGGTAGAACACTGGAGTAGTCTTTCCCTTCTCCAGGCATCTTTCCAACCCAGGGATTGAACCCAGGACTCCCTCATTGCAGGTGGAGTTTTAGCAGCTGAGCCACAAGGGAAGCCCAAGAATACTGGAGTGGGTAGTCTATTCCTTCTCCAGGGGATCAACCCAGGAATCAAAATGGGGTCTCCTGTGCTGCAGGCAGATTCTTTACCAACTGAGGTATCAGGGAAGCCCTCCTCTGTCCAAGAAGAATGGTTAATTTAAGAGTGGGTATATATTTAGAGACAAAAGACAAGTACAAAAAAGTTAAAAGCATAAAAGTGAAAGATGTGCTTATTCAATTTTTAGTTGTCAATGAACCTGGTTTTTCTACTAGTCTATGAAAATCAATAGAATTTCATTAAGATACTATTTTTAAAAATTTATTCCATTTATAATCATTAGTAAATATTTTATAACTATGGCATATACATAAATATACATTTATTCATTTCCAAACATTTCCGAGTTTGTCTGAAAAATATATAAAACAGTGGATATCTACATAGTTTGTACTTTCATATTACAAAATATTCATTAAAATATACTATAATTTATTTGTGACTGTTATATTATTATTACTATTAATGATGAATAATAATAATACATAGTATTTTTTTAGTATTTCTGACACTGGGCTAAGGGTTTTGAAGGCATTTTTTCATGTTACTTGAATAATGGTAATTTCTCCTTTTACTTATTTGCAAAATAGGATTTGAACACATGAAAAACTTTTGTCAGGTCACACAATATAAAGTGGTGACCTGGCATTACAATACTCTCTCACACACATACACACACTGTATATGCCTATTAAAATGGACTATGTGGATATGTGTTAGTTACTCAGTCATTTCTGACTCTGCGAACCATGGACTGTAAGTCTCCAGGCAAGAATACTAGAGTGGGTAGCCATTCCCTTCTCCAAGGGATCTTCCTGACCCAGGGATCAAACCCGGGTCTCCTGCATTACAGGCAGATTATTTACTGTCTGAGCCGCTAGGGAAGCCACAAGGGAAGCCTGTACAGTAGCTTTTATTTATACACTAGTCTCCAGATGAGTATTTCTACTTGCCTCAAAAGTATGAGGTCATAAAAAAGTAAATCACAATTATTTTTCTCTTCATAATATCAGAATAAATTAATTCAACAATGACTAATTATTAATTGAATGTTTGCTATGAGGTAAGTGTTTACAGTTTGCTAAACTGCATAAGCTTGTAATTTGTTTTATTTAAATACGGCTTCTGCAAAAATTTGCAAAAGCAATACAGAATCTTAGTGTCTCTGCCCATTTACTTTATTATAGACAGATTCTATAAGAATTAAGCTAAAGAATTAAGAAACGAGCAAAACAAATCATATCTTCTACATTCAACACCTAGTAATTCAAAATTCTCTCATCTATTAAAAAGAACTAATAATTCAACATTCAAGAACTTTGACAAATATTTCAGATAAATCAGAAAAAAAATAAGATTTTGAGATTAACATTTGTAATTGCAAGATCATAAATTCAAACTAGAGATGTGTTTTAACAAGAGAGAAAAACAGTACAAAATTAGTATGATAATTAATAAGAAAACTAGAATTATGGTCTCTAAATTATGAAGACTTCATATGTAAATGGTGAAAATAGCGAAAGAGGCTTCTATGCTGATTCTTGTTTAGAGTTTGTGAAGGCTATCATCTATTTGATTTTATTCTCCAAAGGCATTCACATGTATTGAATAGAAGTCCAACTGAATTTTCTATGATGATGGAAACGTTTGATGACTGCACTGTTGAATATGGTAGCTACTAGCCATATAGGCTATTTGAGGAGCTGAAATGCGGTCACTGTTACTAAGGAAGTACATTTTCTATTTTATTGTATTTCAATTAGGTTAAATGTAATTATAAAAAACTTTATGTGATTGGTTGTAAATATAGTTACAGAGGAAGGATTCTGAAAGACTGAAACTTTCTCTTCCCCCAAAGTTCCCAAGAACCAAAGTATATTTTATACCAATGGAAAAAAAAAACATCAAAAGTAATAAATAGTTTTATACTTTTATGTTTTGAAGGTGATTTAACTATTCAAGAACATCATATAACATAAGTAAAATTAGGTTTTTAATAAAGCATGGTTATTTTTCAAATTCAATTGTATTTATGAATTACAATGAATTAAATGATACATAGAATAAATTAGAAATGTCTCAATTGCTTTAGGGACTTCCATGATAGCTCAGTTGATAAAGAATCTGCCTGCAATGCAGGAGACCCTGGTTCAATTCCTGTGTCGAGAAGATCACCTGGAGAAGGGATAAGCTATACATGCCAGTATTTTTGGGCTTCCCTTGTGACTCAGCTGGTAAAGAATCAACTTGCAATGTGGAAGACCTGGGTTCAACTCCTGAGTAGGGAAAATCCGCTGGAGAAGGTAAAGACTACCCACTCTGCATTCTGGCCTGCAGATTTCCATGGACCATATAGTCCATGGGGTCACGAAGAGTTGAAGAGACTCAGCAATTTTCACTTTCACTTTCAATTACATTAAATTCTCTAAAACAAAGTATCAAAATCAAATATTAAGCTAGAGAAAACAGGGAAGTTAGAAAATATTTATTTTTCTGTACCGCAGGTGTGTGACATCTTAGCTATGAAAAGGCAGAATTTCTTTTCTCATTCACATCTACTCTCACTTAAGCAGGGAGCAGGAGAGAGACAAATACCAGGAAGAGGTATAAATCAATAATTTTCATTTCCCAAGAAAAGTAGTTCTGTACAAATAAATCTGACTCCTATTCATTTGGAATACAGTAGGGAAACAGGTCTCACATTCAATGACCTTCAACTTTGTGTGTGTGTGTGTGTGTGTGTGTGTGTGTGTGTGAGATATTGCCCTTAACACTTTTTTTTTTAAT